>CAJNOP010002739.1:0-16033 GCA_905250075.1 Rotaria sp. Silwood1
TAGGAAGAGAAGCTCTTAAAATATAAAAATTTTTCATCGAAGAATTAAGCACAAAATCAGCTAGATATATTGTAAAGAGAATTTTTTCTTAAATGAAAAATAAAAACCTAATAGTCACGATACTAATATCCACTGATTTTCTCAATACATTTACTTTCGGTTGCTCTATGTTGGTTTTCTTCCTTTTATTCTGTCAGGTATTAGCCAAGTGTGTTCTTTTATTTGTTCTTCGTGTACTTTCATTCTTTTTCTGATCTAATAACTGTTGTTCACTTTCTTTCGTTTACATTGTGATTTTTTTCTGATCTTGTCAGATGAATAAAAACTTTTTATTGAATTTGAACTAAATATTTTTTTTTTCTAGTACGCATTTTTGGTAATACGTGAGAATGTTATATATATGTGTTCTTGTTGTTCTAAAAACGAAATAAAAAAAAATAAATATCATACACACAACAACGTATATCAGCACCTAAAAGCTGAAAGAAATGGTTTTTTATTGGAAGATAAAAAGTTATCTCTAATTTGCATTGTATGTAATTTAATTTTATCACACGTTCATGAACGAAATAGTGCCAGCAGAAAGAGAGGAATGCTTAAAATTAGTTCGCATTTTTCATGCAATGCAAACTAATAGAAGAAAATATGGAGTAAACACATGTTAGTATTGTCGTTTTTTATTAGTTGATAGGACATTTTTCCTCTTTCGATCTGTAAATGAATTGAGCTTGTAATTTGTTCTTAAACAAAGTGACATGTGAAAAAAGAGAAACTCTCAGTGGAAGATTTTGCAATTTTTATATTGATTTATCTAAGAAACCTTGTCAAAGTTTCAATCGACAACCATTTTTTGATAAAAATGTGGTTTGTTCATTTTTCAAATGTCTCTTCAATATGTTGTGAGTTTTTGTTGCTGCAATGCCTTGCTTGAATTACATTTTGTTCAGAGAGTTTTTCTGTATCGTCACATACCATTTTGTTGATAAATCTAGAACAAAATCAAACTGTATACAGATCGTGAAATGAGAAAATTTCCTGTTAGATGATTAAAACTGATCATTCCGATATGTGTTTACCGAAAAAGTTATGAAAATTGATATTTTCGATCGCTATTTCGTATTACATGACAAGTGCAGCCTCGTTTTAAGGTTGTTCTCGTTGCAGTTACATCGTTGCCTTGATGAACATGCAACAAAAATACATTATGTCTGATTCGAAAGCGAAAAAAGCTTTTCAATCATTTAGAAATGAAATGACCAGTACTCAGGGCCTTGTATTTGGTAAAAATGTTCGTGCAATCGATGTTAGATATATATTTTTTCTCTAAAAAATGTTTTAATAGATATCTTTTCTTCAAGTATCGTTTTATTTAGTGAACCTATTTTATGTAAGAGATCTTTACAAATTATTATTGATCTTCTCTTAATCGATGATAATCCTAGTATTATAACAATGGATTCAAATACTAATCGTGATGGTATACCTGTCATTGCGTGTAACAGAAATCTTCTATTTAAAGCTGATATAGATTTACCACGTTTTGGTCATGGAGCTTTTCTTATATCTAGAAACACTATATAAAGTAAATAATTCATTGAAATTCGCAAAAGACAAATTCTATTGATTTGTTTTTTGCGACATTTAGAATATGAGTGGACATGATCTAAAATATACATCACTGATTGGTAAATCATTTGTAATTTCATTTTGATATGCTGAATCAATAGCTAATAAAACAGCATTAGCTAATAGTCAATCAAATATTGAATGTGTTTGTTTTATTGAAGATAATCCTAATGTTGATATTGTTCGTGCAAATATGTATAATGATTTACTAATAGAGGAAACAAATTAAAAAACAAGTGCTACTGATCATAGTTTAGTATCTGATTAAAAGTTTTAACATGCAACATCATATGATTCAATTTTAGAGTGTACAGATATTTATGATCCGAAGAAACAAAAGTTTGATGAAAAAGATCCATTGAAATTACCAACAGCAATTGCAGCGGATGTTTTTGAAGCTGTCACAGATATTCTTCTAAAAGAAGTATATTGATATTCTAAATTTTAACGTATATTGTAATATTAAAAAATATCAGTGTTTGTTTTTAATGTACATAACTTTGTGTCAGATGATATTGCTGTAGCTTAGCATGTTAAAGTTTTTTCATCTTTTCATGTAGACAAAAAGAAACAAATTGTATACATTTATACATATATAAAAAAAGATATTCTCAGGATTGTATAGTTAATAAAAAAATTCTTTGTATGAAATACAAAATTATTATTAACGAATTTCAATTATCATTTTCGCTTGGCACTAAATAAGAGAATATTTTTGTACCAAAAGCAATAGTTAATATTAAATATCAAACATATTTTTGTTCTAGTGAACTATCAATGATATGTATCTCTCATATGCTCATGAAGAACTATTTGAACAATATCGTTCAAAGCAAATACACCTTTCTTCACATAGGGAGAAACGAAACAAACAAGTTTTTATAAATAAAAATATTCAAATTATCTAATTCACATATAATTGATATTACAAAGATATTGCTCTTCGATGTACAATGGATGAAATTTTTTGAAGTGGGAATAATCATGGCATTGATATACAATGGCTTCATTCTTTCATCCTGATATCAACATGTTGTCGTCTTGCAATGAAAAAGCGATCACCATATTCATTCTAATTTGCTGAAAGCAAAGAGCATTGTTTAGCGAGCATCAATGGGAAGAATACAAGAGTTTCTCTTATTACGACTATCGAATATGAGCAAAACTCTTTTGTTCATACTAAGGAAGCGTTAGTTTTCACAAAAAATAGAAAGGTAGATTTCGCAAGCAGAAAAGACGGAAAGTGATGGTGAATGTTGTACAAGAAGAGTGGATGATTGACTTTTCACTCTCAAAAATAGGAAATGTCGCTTTCCTAGTATATATTGTCATTTGTTCAACAACAACGCAGGATATGATATGTGATGAATATCTGTTTGATATTGCTATTTTGTGTATGAGGGCAGATATTCGTCTCTTTCACACCCATTCTACCCCGCCCACATTTTCAAGGCCTAACTATTCAGACGCTATATTTCGAACAAACATCTCTTTTTCTAAAATACAAAAAAGAATACTAATCATTCGAGCTGTGAAGAAACACGCATGATATCCTCTTCAATTTGATCAAGGTCTGAATGCTGAGAACAGAATGATTGACGACGAATGGTAGCTGCTTTTTGAAAATATTCCAATGCTTCACTCAGCTCACCTTTATCTTCATATACTGAACCTATGTTTCTATAACTTTTAACAATATGTGGATGATCAGAAGGAAGTGACTTCAATCTGATTTTAAGCGATCGCTTGTAATACTTCAACGCCAGATCACACTGACCAAGACGACGATAAATGCTACCAGTGTTACTATAAGAGAGACCTATGCCAGGAAATGATTGGGAGGTAATTGCTATTCTCGAATAATCAGTACCTTCTTGTTGAAGTTCAATGCCTCCTCATATTTTTCCTGTTTTTCATAGACAACAGCAATGTTATTATAGTGGTGAGCCATTCCGAGATGATCTGTAACTTTTTCTTTCTGAAGAAGTTCAATACTCTTATAGAACCAAGAAAGTGCGATACTGTACTGATTTTTCATTTGACGAATAGTTCCGATGGCATTGTACCGCATACAGATTTTTCGATAAGCCTGTGGGGATGATTGCATTATCAACTCTAATGACTTGTGTAAGAATTCAAGGCTTGAATCTAATTTTTTTTTGTTTTGGTGCACTAAACCAAGTGAATAATATAAATTTATGAGTGAGGGATCATCGGAAGGAAGTTCGCTGAGTAATAGATGATAAAACTTCTCGGCTAAATCGAATGTATACATGCGACGTAATACTTTACCAAAGTCAATGAGTGTAGTTTCATCTTCACCACTCCCATATTGTTCTTTCATATATTCAAACAGACTTCTCAGCTCATGGTCATGATCGTCGTACAACGTCAGTCGAATTATCCATATTTTTCTTCATTGTCTTGACGAATATCTCTGAGACGAAAAATGGAACCAACCGTAAAGAGAACCTCTGATTCATGACCAAAGTCACTGGATGAACTTATGTCAGCGAACGGTCTAGTTACTCCGATACGAGGATCAGCCTCAATTTCAAATAATACTCAATGTAGATCATGTCAAATATAAGAATTCGGTAAGAATCCCATTGCTTTATGATAACTCATAGTAGTTGAGAAAAACGAATTAACAGAAATCAATTCACCGATTGATTGTTGCATAGTTTTCAATTCATCATTTGATAGAATTTGACCCCGATATACGCATATTGAAGATTGACATTGATGTCGTTCTAATTCTCGAGGGTGTGGGTGTGGGTGTACATCTTCTCTTGAAAGACATCTAAACCCACACCCACAGCCACATCCAACAACATCCACACCCACCCACACCTACAGCCACACCCACACCCAGTTGGTGACCTTCCCTCGTTAATAGATTGGATTTTCGATGATTAGTATTCCTACAGTCAGTGTAATAGTCTATTATGTGCTTGTGGGTAGTGGAAGTCGAAAGACCAACAGCAGAGACTTTGCTCATGAAGTTTTCAAGTATTTTGAAGTCAACCGAAGTCTTTGATATCGAAGTCGTTGGAACTCTTCTAAAGTCTGATTAAAATTTCAAGTCTCTTGATGCTCTTTGAAGTTCTGAAGTCGACTATTTCTCCTTTGGCGAAAGTTTAATTCAGTAAAGAGACGTTGAAATACGAATGAGACGAAGTAACAGAACCCACAATTTTGTTTCTCAGAATTGCTTTAGCCTCATGAGGCTCTCTATCATTAACTTTCCCACTTGGATCGCTGCTTATCTTTGCTCAAAATAATACCATCATGATGCTTTTGTGTTTTAACTCAGTGCCACAATTTTCCCCAAAACTACAACCATGCTATGTTGACCATCCACCGAGATAAAATCTGGCGCAATCGGAGATAAATATGATACAAAGAAGCTGATTGGTCGAAAGCCCGATATTGAAAACCTCTGGTTGGCTGAACTCTCAGCATGAAAAAATCTGATTGGACGAAAGTCTGATATGAAAAAACTGTGGTTGGCTGATTTCTCACAGTGAAAAAATTTGATTGATCGAGAGCCCAGCGTCGAAAACCTCTGATTGAAGGAATTCTAAGTCTGAGAAAATCTGATTCGACGAATGCTAGACATTGAAAACATCTGACCAGTGATTTTAGGGTGTGAGTGTAGGTGTGAGTACTCTGTTGATATTCACCCACAACGACACCCACACCCACCCACCCACACATCCACACCCACATCCATATCCACATCCATACCGACATCCACACCCACACTCAGATAAAAAAAATATTATCGTCTTCTTAGCGCAATTGTGGTGTGAATATAGAAAGCAGATGACGTTGAAGTCAAATCTGTATAGAAAATACTTGCATTTTCTGCATTGTGATTGATTAGTAATGTCACACTTTTCAGTTTTACATGTGATGCAGAGGTAACAAATAGCTTTCTACAATCGTTTCCTCCTATGATGCTGATAAATATAACTACATAATCTTTTAGTAAACTCTAGGTAGTGTTTATCAAGAGAAGAGTATTTTGAAGTTCTATGATCTATTTTGTTATCGATCGTTATTTTCTCCAAAAACAAATTTGCATTTTAAACCAATTGCAAAATTGGTAAAACCAATGGAGAGTTTTTGGCGTAATTAGAATAGTAATTGTTGTTCCATTTTTTGTTGACGCTACAGGTAAAAATTCGTAATAATTTCGACTAGTGCACGTCCATGTTAATGAATTAACTGGGGATACATTAATATCATTACCATATGGATAATTTAAATCTTCATTTATATAAATAATTGTTGGTTGATGAATATCCGTCTTAACGTTAAAAACTAACTGAAAACGAGATGTTGCTGGTTCAAACAACATATTTATCGGGTCACCTAATTGAGAAAAAATTAATATAATCAATAAATTATAATAATTAATAATACCTGCAATTGCTTGTGCATATGATCGTGAAAGGGCTCGTACTTTATTTATTTCTAATTCACCAACTTCATTATAGAAGGATTCGGTTGTTGTTGGTCTTTGTGCTGTTGTTAAATCTTGATATTGTTTAAATTGCCAATAAGACCAACCTCAATAAATAAGAAAAATGAAAAAAAAAGTTTTTTTTCGAAGGTCATCGATCTCATTCAACTCACTTTGAAGAAATGCATCTGCTAACCCTGTTATTCGACTGATTTCCTTGATACCTTCTGTGGAATTACTTACAGCACCGAATTCTGTTAACATCATCCCGCCAAATTTCTTTTTTTTGGCTTCTTCATATCGTAAACTAATAAGAAGTGCATCATCTATATCACAAACAACATCCGAGTTTTGATCACCTTGTTTCGTAACATTAATACAATAAACATGATAACTAAACGCTTGTCGATTATTATAATCAACACCACCGGGCCCTTCCTTAAATCCTGTTTGTAGAAGATCAGCAACACAAGGCTCAAAAAATATTATATGTTTATCATCTACTTGACGAATAACTTCATGTAATTTTTTATACATCGGCGTCAAGTAAACTCGATCGACTTGTCCTATTTGAACAATGTCAACAAGTTCAGCAAACGGTGGTTCATTAATTAATTCATAGCCAAGTACAGATGAACGATTGACAAATGTATTCGCAACAGTTCGCCAAAAAGAAGCAAATGAGTCGAGTGCACCATTACCATTTGTATATCTGTACGTATGATAATATATTTTAGATCCGATGGATAATGTGTACTTACAGCATTTTAAATCCATTCATAACAGCTTCAGTAAAATAGTATTCAAAAAAAGGACGTTCAAGACATTCATCAAGTTTTGGATAACCTGTATCAGGTTCTCGTGATATATTGGCAGCAATTGGCAATGGAAAAGATTTCACCACTGTATCACCTAACTTGTTTGCTATCCAATCGGGTACACCTTCACCACAGAAATATCTGGAAAAAACATCTTGATGACAGTCAAGTAAAGCATAAATGCCTTTGTTTTCCATCATTTGTATAGCTGTTGATAATTGTGAAAGGTATTCTTGGTCAATATCAATTTCTGATGTTGGATTTACACCCATCCATGATGTATAAAAACGAATAACATTAAAACCCCATTGATGTAAATTATTTAAATCATCATCTGTTAGAGAATTTTGTGGATCGAAATGAGTTAAATTTGGTAAAAAAGGTCGAACTTTGTAAACAACATTAACACCATGAAATATACGTACACGTCCATATTCATCAATAAAATATTGAGTATTTGGATCAACTTGAATACGAGATAATTGACTATCACTTTGAACAATAAAAAGAATAAAAATGAATAACAGATAAATGATGTACGGCATTTTCTATAAAACAGATATCTGAGACAATGGTATTTATATCTGATATTTTAAATACAGATGGTATTTATTCTCATATCAAATAAGTGTTCTTAGAAGTATATACAGTGTCTTACAACGAATAAAATAGAAAATAAAATCCATCTGCCGGATGAGGCCATTTATATGTTTCGAACTATTTTATTGGCTGCCCTTTTAATCTGCTTGGTTATCTTCATTTTCTTCTTCGAATAATTTTGTTTGAATTTCTTGTTGATGATTCAGACGTTTTAGTAGTTTTCCTTTGCGTAGGGTGAGGGCGACAATAACAGACTCATCCTCGCCCCTCATTCTGACCCATCTACCCTCACCCACCCTCACCACAAAGGACGAAAGAACACGCATCTGATGATTACTACACCCGTTGCTATGCGTACAACGCGACCATATTCTTTTCTCTTTATTTTTCCATCTTTGCTGTTCTTCTCTATTTCTTCAAAATTCGACAATGTGCTTCCATATAAGACAGAGGAAATGATATTTATGATGACAGAATTGTAAAAGAAGAATTGATAAAGAAACTTTATACGAAGAAATACTGAGAGATTTCTTGGTTTCACTGACGTGCGTTGTTGTTTTTCTTTTCCTTAAACATAACTCATTTGTAAAAAATCTTGCATAAAATCTGATTAAAATTGATTAGGAGCATAGATATTTGTGTCAGTTTTATTCAAATTTTTTTTGTTTAGTTCGACTGATATCGATTAGAAGTTGTACAAAAAATATTTCTTGTAATTAATTTTTCTAGACAAAAAAAGCAGCCTCTTTAATGAATATGCTCTCATTTTTAGCAATGATAATCAATTCTTTGTTTTCTTCTGTCAACTTTTAATCGATTTTAGTTGCAGCTTTTGTCAGAATTCTTTTAGATGTGAAATATATGTTACGATTTCCTGCGGTAAGTAATGAAAAAATCGACGTTTGTATATATAAAACCGTGCATATGTTGATTTTTTTAATTTGGTCAACAAAAGTATGCTGAAGAATGTTAATGTTTTACAACTTCTTTCTCTCCAAAAATGTTGATATAACAATTTTTAAATATCTAGTTTTTATGTGTAAAAATGTCGACTTTTTTGTCTCTTGTTTACCTGACAAGCACTGACAAATCTTTAGGAAAAGACGAGAAGAAATATAAAATACGATGACAACAAATTGCTTCCAAATTCACCCATGAAATAGTATGCCCTAGTGAAACATCTTGTAAGTAAGATCTTGGAATCTTGCTTATCAATAACCAAGATCTTGCTAAGATCTTTAACAGATAATTCTTCTTTTTTTGCAAAATTATTTCTTGATAAGATCAGATGCATCTATACCACAGATCTTAATAAGATATGTTCAAGATTTTGAGACGTCAAGATCTTGGAAAAGAATTTGAATTCTAATTATCTTTTTGCCCAAGATCTTGAATAAAACAAAAAGCGACATCACTAATTTATTCACAAAATCAAATATTCTCAAATTGTTCACAATTAGTTGCAGAAAGACATGTACAGTTGATTCTTGGATGGCAGAAAACAAAAAAAATTTTGCAACGATTTTGTTGTCGACGAACCAATAAAATGAAAGAATCAACAACAAAGATGGAAAAGAAAGACAATGCAAACCGTTATTTGCATAAAATATAAATCAACTTTAGTCGACTATCTAATCGTATTTATTTTTAATGTTATGCTAGTCTTTTAGAAGTTTTATTCAGAACGTTTAATCAGTAGATAGATAGCTAGTTTTGAAAGGTAAATACTAATTGGTTAGGGGCAAAATAAATTCGTTAGCATTCTTTTAGCAATGATTCTGCATAGCTGAAGCTTAAATTATTTTATTCTTCCATCGTCATGTTTTCTCATCTGTCAGTGGCTCTTTAAATATAAAAACAATAAAGGCACGAGATACACGGTGTTAGTTGTCTACGAAAGCCATATACAACTTAGAGCGTAGAATTATAAGACTTAAATATTTTAGAATATGCTAATAATAGTATCAAAATTGTTTCCTTTTTTGTTGTATGGTTTTTTATTCGTTTTTTCTTTTATAACATTTATTTTAGATGAATACTTATTGCTCCAAAAGTAAGACCCAGTACACACGAGAATGTATGCGAGAACGTCGTTCAAGAAATCATGCTGAAGATATATCTCGAATAATTCGTCAGTACAAAGAAAATGAAGATGCTGCTATGGATATGTCAAATACGATAGACCATGTACCTGTTGATACTACAAATGATCTTCCAATTACAATGATTGATTGTTCAACTTCTTCTTTTGATTCTGAACATTCAGATGAATTCGAAATAAATTCCGACGATATTACTGATGACGACGTCGATGTGGAAGCTGAAAGTGATGATGATGGTGTCGACGTCGATGTTGAAGCTAAACGGGATGACGATGATGTTGAAGAATTTATAAATATGTATGACTTGAACAATCAAACCAAATTATTTACATCAAGTTCCTTGTCTGTGCGCGATGCATGTTTTATTCTTATTAAATTAGCTCGACGCTTAAAGAAGTACTCGAATCGAACGAACCAATATTAAAAAGTAAATAAATTTACAGCTTTACATATAATTATCTTTACGTTTCAAGTGTCTTTAAAGATGTCAATCTTTTTTATTCCAATTTTTCATTTTTTTCTGAGCTTAATGCTTCATGATTTTTAATTGTGAAGAATCAATGATCTGGGCGAGTGAAATGTTATTTTAAAAATTGAGAAACTATTAGTAGTTTTATTTAATAATTCTCTATAAAAACATAATATTTTCCATGAGAATATATGCAAGATAGATACGATACATTTTTTTTCTTATATCGCAAGATGAGAATAACTTGCACGAATGAAAGATTGCATTTTGAGGCTTTGTAATATATTCTGACTATTGTTTGATAATATTTGGAAACAAACAATTGAATATGTCTTTTGTTTCAGAGTTCATTCAACAGAAGTGCCTCATTTTGGACGAATATTTACCACATACTTGGTCACGAATTATGAATTCAATGGCTCAAATGCCATATGATGCTGTTAAATATAAACCAAAATCAAATAACAATTCATTATCACAAACACCAAAATTAAATGATACAACAACAACAACAATTGCATTATCTCCAATTAATACAAATGAGAATGAACCATGAGAATAACAGCATCCAATGATAATTTAAATTTTATTCGTTTGAGATTTAGAAACAGTTATACTAAATTAGAGTAGATCCATAAGTTTTTTAATGTTTTGTAAACTGTGATTTTTTTTTCATTTCTAAGTAATCCATTTGGTTAGATATTTTTGAGCTTATGATAATCAGGAAGAAATTAACAGTTATTTGTGAAGGTTTTCATTGTAATGATGTGTGTTTATGAAAATATTGTAACGTACATTACAAACAGTTATAATAAATAGACAGTAAGATAGTAACTTAAGATCTTGAAAATTTTAATGATCATTAGACAAGATCCAATTATCTGTACCAAAGATCAAGTGGAAAAGATCATAAAAGACAAGATAGTAGAGAAAAGATCTTGATTGTCTGTTATCAAGATCTTCCACATCTGTACCCAAGATCTTTATTTAGATCTTGGGTACAAGATAATGCAATTATCTTGTACCTAAATTTTCAAGATCTACTCACATTTCTGTACCCAAGATCTTGGCCAAGATCTTACTTACAAGATGTTTCACTAGGGATGAGATCTCTGTGTAACCCAAAAGAGCATTCTCGTTAAATTCGAGCATCTCAGATGTTTTTTTTACAATTATTGCGCATACGATTAAACATAAGACGTATAAATGTTGCATTTTTCCGAATACTAACATAACATTTTCCGAGCGTATTTCTATCGTAATGTGTATACTGCGCATGCAGATCTGAAATCAAATGATTGCCTGTTCGCCATATGTAAGGCACCAGCAATTCAAATTTTAAATGAATTTTTTTCCGCTTTTTTGTTTTACATCATTTGATCGAGCGTAAGCTGCTGATCACAAGTGACTAGATTTTAGTCTCAGCGAATGTTTCTTTCTGGTCGAAAAATACTAAAAGCTCGCAGGATGTGATTTTTCTCCAACAACACATCCTTACTAAAATATACATTATATTTTGTTCCGTGTTTTTTCTGAGTTTCTGAAATTTTTTTTTCGGAATTCAGCATCAAACACTGTGCACAGACAAGTTGTTCAATGGAATCTAGCTTCAAATTTCTTCCGATGATAGCGCTTCGAATTGCATAGACTGCAATTCGTATTGGCCGATGTTGTACGCCTATCTGGTTTCAATACGTACGCGATGAAGGCAAATGTTTTGTCTCCTTTAACTCTCTCATGCCATATATCACCGAGGTACACACCGCAGTTTTTTCTTTTCTTTTCTTGGCCGAGAAAAATTGTTTTTACTAAACTATGAGTCAAAGTCGTAGAATTCTTCTCGTAATTCTGGATTTTCGACGCGAAAATGCCATTTTTATTAGATAAAACTATCATATTCAGATTTAGCATCATATTCTGAGTTGATTGGTGTATATTTTTGCCATTTATCGTGACTTAAATTTTTCTCGAAATTTTATTGGAAGAAAAGACCGAAATTTTCACCAGAAAAATGAAAGGTACAAAGAAGTTTGTATGTATAAATTAATCAACACAGATTTCAATGTTGAATCTGAATACAATAATTTTATCGAATAAAAACTGTGTTTTCGTGTCGAAAATCGAGGATTACGAGGGAAATTCTACGACATTTGCTCGACCAAGAAACAAGGAAAGAAAAAACACGATGCATACTTTTGTGACTAAAGGTATTGTGAGTTAAGCGAGAAAAAAACATTTGCCTTGATCACGTATGTAGAGAAATCAGATAGATGTACAAAATCGATCTATACGTGGTGTATCCGGCGCGATTTGGAGTACCAACATGATGGAATTTCGGAGTCTAGATTCGGTTTAACAATTCTGCTAGACTTAGTTTTTGATACTGAATCTGAAAAAATATTTTCAAAAGTTCAGAAGAGACACGAAACAAAGTGTAATGCATATTTTGTTAAGGATGTGTTTTTTTGACAAAAAACGACATCCTTCTAATTTTTCGTGTTTTTAACCCGGAAAGAAGCATTCGCTGAGGCTAACAACAAGTTTTTCATGATCAGCAGTCCACGCTCTAACAGGGTGTGTGGGTGTCGGTGTGGCTGAAGGAAAAACGCACCGACACCCACACCCACACCCACACCCATATATACATCAATCGATAGAGAAATGTTTGCTCTACTTCGGAAAATAAAATCAGCTCTCTATGTCACCGAGAAGTCGAGTTATTAAAGGTTTTCTGAAGATGATTTGTTTTCTGGTAGAATTAGGACACCTCACTCTACGTGAAAGGGAAAATGAATAAACTAATTTTAGATGTGCACGAGTCACTTCTATTTGTCACCGAATTCACATAAGAGATGTAAATCAATAGAAACACAAGAGTATTTGCTCTGTTGGATAATAGTGAATAATATTTCTTTATTTTATTGTTTGTTCATTTCGTAGATTTTTTTTATTATTCTCATATCTTTGTCGCATGTCTCAATAAGGGTGATAGAATATAGCGACATATCTACGATCTAGAAAGCGACAGTTCAAAAAAGACTTTAAGATACATATATAATTTAAAGATCTATAACTTCAGACTGTCATTTAATTCGAGATGTCCTATTTAACTTAAGCAAGTCAAGTTGCATGCGTAACGTAAAACATCTATTCTTCAATATTAGTACGAACCAAAAGACTTCGACAGAGCAAAATCATTTAAAATAAATTTGGCCTTGCGACCAAATTAGCATAATGATGATATATAAATTGCTTCCACTTAGATAATAAGAGATATTGTCAAAAACTGTTGGGTTCGACAGACATATGATGTAACATAAACAAAAGACTGTTGCCTACACTCTCACACTCTGTAATGAATAATAGAATCTTAGACATCATTGTAATCATGTAGGAAACCGTTCGTAAACTCCGTTCAGATCATTAGTTCAAAAACCAACTTATAAAAACAGTTAGAGAATACCTATAACGGAATCGAATATAGTAAGTTATTTTTTCGTTCGATGACTTGTTGTTAGTTTTTTTGCTATTGATATTTTCCGACTGGTTTTATAAATTGTTCTTTGACTGATGCTATGAATGAACGGAGTTCACAAAATGTCTCAAATATTATTAAAGCCATGTCTATGACTCTATTATTCATTTTTACATATATATTCACCGATTAAAATTAAAACAAAATGATTCATTAACTATTGTTTTGTTTACTCATGGGAAAGATATTTCGAAATGCAAATGTAATGCATTCAGATATACAAATATCAGTGTATATTTTCTCATCGTAACAACACGAAACGTGAAGGAAGGCAAAAATAAGAGAAAAAAAATTGAAAGTGCAAAATACATATGATGAAGAATGCATTCATGAAAAATAACTACCTACCTGATGAAAATGTCATGCTTCATTGATTCGCATAAACATGCATTGGTGGGAAAAAACCAAGTAATTTCGTCAACGATAAATACGAAGCAAAACTGATTGCAAGCACACAAAACAAAACTTGCACACTCCAATATCACTTATCATGTAAGTATATTTGGTTGTCCACATTATGAGACTAACAATACAATTAAAATTGAATATCAAGAGTAGTTACAAACAACAAAAAATGACATTACATGGAAGTGAGGCACTTTAATCACTAGAAGATGTTCTTGAAGTAAGCTCCGATTGAGAATGTTCAGCATATGGGATCGATAGTCTTCATTAAAGTAGCTATAACATGCAAAAATAGTTCTACCGCAAAGTGTATCAAACAGAGTGACTTTTATAATGCTTAAATTTCGTCAAGAATCATAGTGGTGAAAGACTCAATTTTCATTTTTAATAAGCTAAGATAGTAGCGTATTCAAGAACTTCTCATAGAAGTTTTAAGCGGTGTGGAAACACCTTAGAAAACTGTTTGAATCTTCACGGACTCAATGAAAATCGAAGATATTGAACATTAACCCAAAGGACACTTTTTGCAGACTAGGAGAACAGTTATGATAATATAAATACAAAACATAGCGGAAATTTTTCACATAAGACAATGTTTGTTCTTCTATATGACCATCAGTCAAAGAGTGGAATGATTGAATGGATTTCAACGATTGACATGCTTGTCTTTTTAGGAAAAAAACTTCTGAAAATTAACACGAGTGACAAAATGTCTCATGAAAAACAAACACTTAGGGAGATCATATTGAGCCGTAGCCGTATTGTCAAATTCTAGCTTTGGTATTTAGAGATTATCTACTATTCTTACATCTTTCCGTTTATGATACTTTGAGAAAGAATATTTTAATGTTTTACTTTTGCATCAGAGCTACCCATGTAGCCGATAATGGATGAATAATGGAAAATGATCCATTATTTTCCATTATTTGAAGAAAAACATGAATTAATGCATTATAATTAATTATTTTTTGACTTTTCAATGCATTATTTCTAATAATGCTGAAAATGAAGGATAATGCCTAAATTTTCAATGCATTGTAATGCATTATTTAGAATAATGTAGAAAATTCCAATAATGCATTATTATCCAATGCATTTCAATGCATTATTTCTAATAATGCGAAATTGGCTTGAGAATGCAGCAAAATTTCAATGCATTACAATGCATTATTCCTAATAATGGAGAATTTTAAGATAATGCATTATTATTCAATATATTTCAATGCATTATCAGGTATAATGTAGAAATTGAGGATAATGCATTATTATTCAATGTATTTCAATGCATTATTTAGAGCAATGTTTTTAAATTAGAGAATTCACCATTTCTGTAAAAGAGATATTGAAAAGTGATTTGACAGGTAGATATTTGATCTAACGCAGCTTTCTGTGTATCAGGTGCTTTTCAATAAGAGTTGCGCAAGTTAAAGAACTAATAAAAAATGTAACCTGAGTTACAGCGCTCAGAGTATTTTTCGAATCCCTTTCCCTGATAATGGAAACCTAATCGTATTTTTAGAAATCACTAGGGTATTCAAGGAAACCTACACTATTGAAAACTTGAGCCAAAATCTGATGAGGTATATCAGATTACCCTTTCAGGTTCCAAAATATTTCCCAAGGCAAGCCGAAGAGTTTCCGAGTTTACTCAATCGGGCAAATGTGCACCAACGAACCGAAATCCGATCTCGAGTTTCTATTTGATGCAACGAAACGCTACTAAAGTTTTGAATGCTTTTAGAATATTCTGTAGAATGAAAGAGATCACAGTCTTAGACCTCTCAAGAGGTTTTCCCTCTTCGTTATTGCTCAGTTTCGGATGTATCTGGTGAACTAAAACTGCTCACAGTATCAAGTATAACCGATTAGATAATGAATCATTTTGTTTTCCAAATCTGAAACCATTTTAATACTATTGAAACAGTCTTATGTCATATATACGTTCTTGAACTGTTCTTGATTTCAACTACAATTGGACATGATCCAAGGGGTAAGTTTGAATTCAAT
>CAJNOP010002740.1:0-10403 GCA_905250075.1 Rotaria sp. Silwood1
AATTATCTTTTCTATTTTATCTCGTTCTTGTGAATTATTTCGAAATATTTTTCTTATTGTATCTCCTTGAATAATTTCATGCTGAAGTAAAAGTGAATATAATTCTTTTCCTTTATCTTGATCTTCACAAGTTAAATTTTGTTCATCTTTTGGATGTAAAATAAAATGAAATGGTTCTACTGTATCTCCAACAGCTTCTAATTTTCCTGTTATTTGATCTTGATAAAAATTTTCTTTTGAAGAAATTTTTTTGAAGGGTATGGGTGTGGGTAGGGATCTTCTCTTTATCTACACTCACACCCAAATTTGAACTTAGCTCTACACTATTAGAGAACCTAAAGAGAAATCTCTGATCAAAATGCACTTTTTTCTGGAAACGAACTTTCTTCAAAATAAAAGGCAAAGCAACCAGACTATTTAATTTAAATTGATTACAATAGCTGATTTTCCACATTAATCGTTTGAATAAGAAAACAATTATTAATGTCTTCATTCAATTTACTAATTTAATCAAATAAATAACAGACACAACAGATATACAAAGAGGTTAATACAAAAAAAAATCATATTTGA
This sequence comes from Rotaria sp. Silwood1, assembly GCA_905250075.1. Lineage (NCBI taxonomy): Eukaryota > Metazoa > Rotifera > Eurotatoria > Philodinida > Philodinidae > Rotaria > Rotaria sp. Silwood1. The sequence continues at coordinate 574 of CAJNOP010002740.1, forward strand.
TTTCCTCATATGAAAATACTGGCAAAGAGTTCGTCTGTCTTGATATAAAAATTCAAAAATTATTTTCCTCTTATGTAACCATGATCATATGATGCCTGATCTGTTGTACCTAATCATACCAATTGAATCTTGCGATCACCAGTTCATATGAGTAAGATTTCTGGACTAATGACTATTTGAATTGAACTGAGGTCATTTGAAAAAAGAAATATAAATTAAATTTGAATAAATATTAGAACATAAAGAAAATTGTTTATGAATCTTATCAAAAGACTCATTGTTTAATATGTTACGATTGGGAGAAGTTACTTGATATTTTAAACAAAAAACTTTACACAAATATTCTTTAAGTATCAACATCAATCTGAATTCTATCATATATATCGAATATAAATATGTCAATAAGTCTTTTATTATAAGCCTTTTTATTGATAGAAACTTCTCATAAAAGTAACGAGAAGGATATCATTTCATAGGGAGACATTTGCAATTTTCTTTAAATATGATTTAGATCAAATTTTTCTTCTACTTTTCAAAGATTCACTTATACTTCTTGACATATGGTTCTTATGAAAATTCTTTTCCACGCATAGAATGTTAACACATCTTTATCAAATTTTTTCATTGAAAGTCTAATGAGAATAGAAATATATGGTTGATTAATTAATTGATTTATTATTATTGAGATTTCTTTTACAAAATCAAATATTTGATCTATACATAATTTGATTTCTAAAAAAAGCAGAGACACTTTTCAGTCAACGAAATTAACATACTTCGAGTATAACAAAATTTTTTCTTATTATTGTCAACAGATAACAAACTAATTGAAATTATAAGATTTAAATAAATAAATATAAAGCATAAACAAAAGATATCTCATGTTCAAATCAATTTTATTAACTAATAATCTTAGTAATTTCCTTTTATACATTATTTTATTATTTCTTTAGTTCAATTATGCATTGTAACAAGCTCTCTTCAAATGAAATGTCTTGCTTGTACATTTTCTCACCTATTATTTACTCACGTTTGTTCACTTTTTTTGGAAAGAAAAACAAAATAAATATCGCAATAAAAGTGTCCCTTTTCCAAACATTCTATAACTACATCAGTTCATTGCATAACGAAATCGGCAAAAAAATACCAATTGAACAATGTCTATATTGATGAGAGAATTGAATAGTTTTTTATGACTATATTAAGCAATGAAGACCCTTCAATTTGTTCTTTTGTCATATCAATTACGGAAATCAAGACAATTCTAATAAAAAATATTCTAGTCTAGTTATGTAGGCCTTTAGCTGTGTATATACCTATTTAATTAATACTTTTTCTAATTGTCTTTATAAAATTATGGAAAACGGATATATGTCCGAATATGCCTGTATTATTTTCAAAAACATCAAAACTTAACAAGAAAAATACACAAATAAGTTGTTGAGTATGTTTTATTTTTGATGAAACTTCATAACATCCCCATGCAATCGAAACAAAGAATATACTGACAATAATTTGATGAAAGATTTGAATAAACTAAATACTATGAAAACAAAAGAAAGTTCTTATATCTGTTGAACAATTTTTGTAAGAGAGAAAAAAATCATATGAGATACACGAATACACCTACAATGGTCTATTACTATTATGAAATCATTAGATCGACAAGTTTATTTTTTATTTAAATTTGTTTTTATCGTCTGTGAAGTTGCAATCTATAAAAACACAGAATATACTTTATTTAATTCTAAGCATATGATATAATTTCATAGACAGTGATTTTTTCAGTAATTAGAAACAATTATCTATTTCATTGATCAATACTCGTAAATATTTAAACAAACTGAATAGATTTGATCAATAAAAGCATTTAGTTCTTGGCATTTCCAATAAACAAAACAATTCTGTTCTTTCTTATATTTCTCAATTTTCATCATTCAATTGATATGATCAAATAACCAATTTCACTTGCGCCTTGTAACAAGCGATACATTGTTCAGGTGGCAAGAAAAAATTTGTCACTAATGAAGTAAGAGAACGGCATTCCTCTTGTCTTTACCCATTACATTAGATTACGTTCAAAAGAAAGTGAAATGTGTAAAAATGATAGTGCTTATAAAATCTAAACTCAATTCATTCTTTCTATTAACATTTTATTGTATGTAGTTTAGTATAAAAAACTATTCCCAAAAGCTAGAAATAGTATCGTTTTTGTGTCACTGTTTTCTATTCATAATCTGTAAGATGAATAATTTTTTTTCTATAGATAGATCTGGAAACCAAAAAAAAACGATAATATATACTGTATAAGCAGCTGTATATTTTGAGAGGAATTCATGACTACTGGTGCATGTGTCTCAACATTCGTTTTGTTTTTTATATATCCACAATCACGAAATGATTAAATCTAATATTGAAAATAATTTTGAGAGTTTTATATTCATCACTATTTCTCTGAATTTGTGAATGCAATTGAATACATATATAAAAATCAGTAATACAGGTCATTGATAGTTTGTTGTGATATTTACAGAAAGTGCTTATCGAAAAGATTTATTTTATACAGCTATCCTTCATAATAAGTGAATGATAGTTACTCCTTTATTCCATTTATTGTCTACTCATAATTGATACATATAACTAAGAAAATTCAATTTTATCTTATGCCAAATTTTAAATTATTCTTTGTAATCAAACGAGAAGTCTTCATTAAAATCAACTCGAGTTGATGAATTAACTTGTCTTAGGTCCTTATATAAAGATGAACCATATGAAAAACTATTTTTCGATTCAATGATCAATTTTTGACTCGAAAACTTATCATTATTAAGTTTCATAGCAATTTCACACAGTACGTGAAACTAAGAAATGTTTAAATCTTTTATAAAACAGAAAAGAAAGGCAATAGTTGATAATTACTTTCTATAGGTATCATCTAATAAATTATAAAATTTTCTGATTACATTTTCTCTTTCTTTTGAAATTTAAAAAGAAAAACAAGGTTAAGTTACTCATACAATTTTACGTTTCCTTTTACGTATCAAAAGAAAGTGTGTAAGGCAGAGTGGGAAAAAAAACTACTAATTCTAAAAATTCATTTTTGAGACAAGAACATTTTATATTCCGAAATCATTATATTTTGGATTTATCGATAAATAAATACTTGTTCGACTGCCCTCACTTATAGAGAAACGTCAATTTTTTTTTGTTTTTCGTTTTGCTAGGATTTCATCAATCAATTAGTTTCATTTTGTAGAATATATTTTGAAAAATAAAATGCTATAACATGAGAAGATAGAAAAATAAATTAAAACAACAACTATCATCGAAATGATAAAAAAAGGTACTTTTTGAAGAAGAAATATCAAAAAAAAACATTTCTTTAAAATTTCTTTCGTTTGTCGTCGATATTTCATGGATATTTTATATTTTTGAGATTTCGAAAAGTTTTATGAGCAAAGAGAAAAATAAAATTTTATCTTTCTCCTAAAAATGAAACATTCATTCATAATAGGAATATAAGTTAGGAAAAGAAATTCTTTTTGTAAAAACAAATCAAAAACAAAAAAGACACCGGAGCGTGAATGACTTTTGTATTGTATGTTATCATCATTCGAGTATACCAATTATGATGATTTTAATAAAAGAAATAGAAAACAGTATGCAGAGAACTTTGAACAATTTTCATTTAAACTTGAAAATTAAATAGAGCTATCTCTTATAGAGATCGACAAATGTCATGATATTTCTATTAATATTATCTTAGACGATAATGTAATTATATAATAACAAAGAAAAAAAACTGAAAATAATTAGCACTAGTTTCTTCTGACATATAAAATTTATCGACAATACTTTTCATTTTAAATAACTATTTATAGAATAATTCTACATGAATTTAATAAACCAAGATTTCCATATGTCAAATGCTCATGATCTCGAATGATGGTATAGTTAGACGTAACAAAGTCAAAAAACAAGAAATATCGCCGTGAAAAATGGTCTGAAGGACATGCTTTATTGTAAAATAAAAAGAATCTATAGCATTCTTAATACCATCATAATAAAGATATTGTCAGTATAATGTTGAATTGAAATTGTTTTGACTTGTTTCAGAATATTCATTTTCTATGAGAAATATACTATAAGTATATCATAAACAAAATAATCTACTCGTATATTGTAATCTTCAATTATTATAAAACTATATTTACATCAAACTAATCGATTCAACTCATTTTGTGTAAAAAATAGTACATGTTGATTGTAAGTGTTTGGACATCGAGAAATATGTCCCACATAAGATCAAGTATCCTTTTCTGTGGAGAAGATGTAAGAAATACGTATAACATAATGAATATATGAGTCAGAATTATTATCTTTCATTGAGATAGACAAAGCCAAATTCATTAAACAATGTATATACCGTTAATCCACGTACTAATGAAAGAGAGACATATACACTATAGAACTACATAAATTAATGATTATACGATTAGTATTTTTAATCTCATCCACACAACAGAATTTTCTATTTTCAGAGAATTGATAGATGGTTTCAAATTCTTTTTTATCAAGAGAGAGTAGTTTATTTTTCATCGAGTTATTTTCTTTTCGTGAGACTTTTCATAAAAATGAAATATTCATCCAAAGATAGGAAGGATGACTCGAAAAAAACATGTTCTTTTTTGTTTATGTTTCATAATTTCGATTGATAATCGATCAAATTAGTTCATGTTTGCCTCGTTTCACTTGAGAAGATAGAGAACAATGGGACGAACATTTTCTTGTTTGAGGAACAATACTTGAAAACCTACTTGAGAAATACTAGAGGTTTTCAAAGTTCTCTCCAGTTAGAATGATTCGAATCACCCTAACTGGTGTAATTTAGATTACTATCTCAAGGTTCTCACCATTTTTATAAAAACTCTACAGATAAAATTTGTTCGATGTAAGATAGTTGAACAATGATTGAGATAAATCAATTTTTTTGAATAGTGATCTGCATGATACCAAATGGTTACATTCACTATTATAAAATCATCCCGTGTTATTGTTAATTTTATTTTCATTGTTACTTTTTTTAAATGCGAAATGACAATATCATTATGAAGATTTCTTATAGCAAAACAAAAAAATAGCTATCGCTGCTCGGCTTTTTCAGCGAAGATCTAAGTGTAGTATCTGCTCTTGTCGATTTGAAAGCCAGCGCTGGTTCCCTTATGTTTAGGTTCTTTCACGTGTATTTTTGAATATCGGTTGAGACCATCCTAGTTCATCCAGAGTTATGCCATGAATCGTCTCAAAATTACAGTGTCATCTGGTTTGCTTGCTTTGAGTATGATGGAATGATTTTCGTTATCTGATAGAATTGTTCAACACATTATCCTTCGCTAAAAATTGGTAGCATAGATCTGTAGAATTAACATCAAGTTACTTTGTAAAAGAGAACACCTAGTTAATGCTTTATATTGATATCGAGAAACAATAAAGACTTCTATTATTCGTTGTCTGGAGACCAAGAAATTAATTTGATTAATATGAATCATGAGCGAGGTGGAAAACATGTTAGCTAATTATATTCGGAATGAATCTTGTCAAACAATCAAGTTACTTATGAAATTATAATTTAAACATCAATGTGAGAAAAGAAATTACAAAGATCTCCATTTGAACAAGCCTTTTTTCTATAGAAGTCTCTTGTATTTGTCTATCCATATAAATTATTTTATCATATTTGCAGCATTGTATCATAGATTTCTTAATAATTTGTTTGTCGGAAATTCTTAAGTTTTCATGGAAACCATATTGTAGTCAATATAACACAAGTGAAAGTACACTTGACTTACAAATCATTTGAGCATATCCGCTGTATCTCTCCTCTTACAATATTGACTACAATAAATCTTTCCTAAAATCTTTAGAACTTACAAAAAAAGAAGTTAGTAAGAAAAAGAGCTTTCAGGAAAAGAAAACGAAATTATGATTTTTGTTTATCACCTAAACTATAAATCGAAACGAGCCATATAACTATGATTATGATTAGAGAATAAATGTCATTGAAATTAGATAATTTGAAGATGATCCTGAAACAACTATTCACTAAGAAATCTTAATAATTATTGCTTATGTTTAATGTGAAATAATTCTGTTATCATCTGTGTAATTGAAGCAATAAATAACCATTTTCGTATTTCTTTCTTTAAATTGAACGATCGCAAATGATCACCGAATTGTTTTATGTTACGTTTAGTCCGATCATTAACAAATAATATTTAACACCTTTTCTATTTTCTCAAAAAATGGAAGATGTTAATTATTGTTTTTTATTTAAATAAAATCAAAACAAGATAGAATTAAAAATTGAGTCGTCAACAATTAATTGTTTCACTTTGGTACAATTTTGTCGTGTTGCATTTCTTGTAAAGTTTTTTGTTACGCTTTTCAATTGATCATATGAAACTTTGAATTCAGTTAAACATGGTAAATGTGTTTTAAATTCATTCAGAAACTGATCAACATAACTTAAATCAAGTGAAATAAGATGAGAATACTCAATAATCGCATATGAATAGTTGTCAACGAATGGATATTTGTAAGATCTCCAAAATTGTGGGTTTAAGTAATGGAAAAGTTCGAGTAACTTGAATGAAAAATACATGTTTGAATGAAAGTTCATTCTACAATTCCAAATGAGTTACAGATCTGAATATAATAGATGGAAGATTGTTCATGATCTGTTTGAGACGATCAAATATAAATGGGAGTGAGAAAACATGACATACAGTCTTAAAAGTATCGAAATAGTCTAGAATACAAGTTGCCTGGTAAAGATCTATATTTATAAAAATTCGTCGAATATCATAATTAGATATGTGATGAGTTGCATCACCAGTGTCCGTCTTTGTACTAATATAAAAATTAAATGTATGAAGTCGTGGCATATGAATATGGATTTTATTATGAAGATGAGTTTCATCGACGAATGTAAATCGATTTATGATACAAATATATAAAGTTAATTCTTCAAGATATGACATACGATTAAGAAGAAGTACCACTAATTCATCATATAGACAAATTGTATCATAGCATATTAATGACAAATATTTCAAATTACATAGTTCATTCTGAAAAATAGAAAGATTTTTTTTTTATAAATACATCTTTATCGATTGAACTATAAAATAATTTTATAGATTTCATAGATCTTTTCAATTTTTTTGTATCCTATTTCATGTATCTTCTATTGATCATGACGACAATAATAACTTGATGTTAGTTAACTTCTTCAAATAAAAACCAGGATATAAAAATGAATTTTCTCAACATGTTAATTCCTAGCGTGTAGTTAGACAGTTCTATTTCAATTTTTCAAACTTACGAATGAACTTCAACTTCGATACTACGAAGTTAAACTTATTTCATTGAAAACTCTTAAAAAGACAAAAGTTTTCGAATGTATATCTGCCATCATTTATCAATGAGTACGAAGATTATTATTGATTCAAAGTACGTGAATATTTGATCAATCCGAATTTCTAGTGACTATTCGACTGAATTGAAAGTCATGAAGGACTTTTGGTCAAAACCTAAACTCATCTGATTGATTTTAAAAAAAAAAGTTATATTTCTATAACTCGTTGCGACACTTTGAAGCACTCGATACTACAGATTTTCAAAAAAAAAATGGAGTATTTAATAGGATGGTATAGTACTGAGCAGAATGTTATAACCATAATGTGACCTAAAATTATTTTACATTGATTTGAAAGGTTGTTTTGAAAAAGATATTAAAATCTTTATCTTACAAATCAAGAAGCAATAACTCCGAATATATGTCTCTTTTAATCAAATGATTATGCTCATTCGAATAGCACAAGTTTCTGAAGACTAAAAGGAAATCTTAGTTACATAAAGTGATTATTTAAAAAATTTTTACATCTTTGATTTTTTGTTTCATGTAAATCAATAAGTCTCAAGTAATTAATGAAAAAAAAGACGAACTGTTCTTTGCCGTCATATTTCATAAGTGGATGTCCGTTTTAGCCATTGTTGACATCAGTGTTAAAAGAAGAGATAAATGTAAGATAAATATTTCAAGAACGGTTCTTGACATTAATCTAGTTTTCAGCAATCAAAAGAGAAAACATCCGGATATCATTTTCTTCGATATTATATAAGGTGAAATCATTTTAAATTCACACTTTTTTCTGCAAAATATTTAAAAAAATATATGAAAATGTTCTCTTTTTTTTACATAAAAATTTGATATTCCAGAAATAAATGAGTTCAAAGTGATGTTACCTTGCATAGTATCCGAGAAAAAGATGTTTTGATATCTCCTCTTACAATTGCTGCAAACTATAGATCTATAGTTACTACCATTCTTAGAATACTAGTTTTATATTCATTTCTTTTTGTTTTTTAGTTCTGACGTCTAAACTAATCGTCAATATGTGATAATTGATTATAAAATTATCTGCAACAACATAAGAACAATCTATGTGTTCTTTTTTCCAACTTCCAATCTGATCAATGGACTAAAAAACATTGATAGTTACACAAATGATAAGCTTCCAATGCTGTAAGATGTCAGTGACACATAAATGATATAATCAATTTGAACGATAAATGTAATTAATTGTTTAAGACAGCCATCTAATAAAGCAAAATGTAGTCGATGGTAAATCATTGAGCGATAACGGCGAATGATAGCTAATGGACGACAGTACAATAGTCAAATACTTGAAGTTTTTGTAGAAAATCAAGATAATTCCATAAATATCCATTGTATAATATTTGCTTTCTCTTTCACTTTTGTTTTCATTATAGATTGTTTAGCAATATATTAAAAGAGAGTTATTGTCTAAACAAGAAAAAAATTTAATATTGCATAATCTTTTGTTTGTTATTATGTTTCGTATCTCAATCTTCGAACAGAAATCGATATATGTGAATTCATTACCTTTAAAACAATGTGATACAGTTCCTTTATTGAAATTCAAAATTTTAAGTTGAACAAGATTAGAATAGTCCGCAGCATGAAGAATACGTTCCATAAAAACCGAATCAATAATAAAACATTTCATATTGTGATGAATTTGAAGTAATATTTCTATACAAAATCGATCGACTTTTCAATCAAATATTGAAGACATATCATGAATTGATGACATAGTTGGAAAGTCCTTACTTGAAAAAACAAAAACAATTGTGGTATTTCATTCTCTATAAGACTAGGTCACTGGCAAACCACAATGAAAATTTCGTCGAGAATATTTTTGTTTCATTACAAGCTCGGTGAATTTCTTAATATCTACGTGACACTTTTCGTTCCTCAATTGGAATGTATAGCGCATTTCAGTATATTGATTGCTTCGAAACTAAGAAAAGTTTTTTGTAAAAATGAAGTACAGTTTCGTAGAGCTAATCAATTAAGTCGATTCATTAAGATTCACTCGTTATTTCATCATATTATTTATTTATAATTTTATCTACCTCCAATCTTTCATTGAGATCATTACAAGTATAAAAAAATTGTCAAGTGTGGATGTGAATAGTGCTTTCACTCACACCCACACGAGATCGGTAGAAAATATCGACTAATTCACCATATGTGAAATCAAACGCACGATCAAAGGGAAGAAACCATAAAATGAAATTTTCTTAGCTTTGATCCATAAACTATCTATTTGTATAGATTGAGCGAAATCAACACATGCAAACAGAAATACAAAGATTTCTCTATCATCACGATAAATATAAAGATATTTTAACATGAACATAGATGTGCAAAAAATAAATAAAAAGAAGTAATTAAGGCCCCC
>CAJNOP010002741.1:4048-16027 GCA_905250075.1 Rotaria sp. Silwood1
GAAATAATGAATCAATGAAAAAAAAAAGGTTAAGGCAGCAGTGGCAATATTAACAGGTCTGTAAAAAAATGTTTAAATTGTCAGCACCTTCATTGGCGACGACGAAATCCAATTTTCCATCGTTGTCTAAATCATCAACAGAAACCGAGAACGGAAGAGATCCATAATCGGTCGAAAAAACCTTGACACTTGTGAAGGAGCCATTCCCATAACCAAGCAACACACCTATGTTGTTTGTGCCATAATTAGCGACAATAATGTCTAGCAAGGTGTCGTTGTTGAAATCGCCAACAGCAACCGCGTTTGGTTGAGAGCTTAAACCAGTTGTAAACGTTTTCTGGCTTGAAAACGAACCATTGCCCCGTCCAAGAAATACACCAACATTGTCACTGCCAAGATTCGCGACGACAATATCAAGTATGGTATCGTTGTTGAAATCACCAACAGCTACCGACCACGGAGAGGAATCAGTTGCATATGTCATTTGGTTTGCAAACGAACCATTGTCATATCTCAGAAAAATACCGACGTTGTTAATGCCTGAATTCACAATTGCAATGTCTAGTTGGCTATCATTGTTAAAATCCCCAACGGAGTATGACTTAGGGCGAGATCCATTGCCAGTTATGAGTCTCATTTGCTTAAGAAAACCTTCATTAGGACATCCCACATATACACTGACACTTTTTCCATTCATATTAGTGACGACGACATCTAGTCTGGTGTCATTATTAAAATCGCCAATAGCTACAGATGAAGGACTAGTGCCCGTTGAATAGATCATTTGATTTGCAAAAACACCATTGCCATATCCAAGAAGGATACTCATAGTGTTGTCATTCCAATTAGTGACGACGATATCCAGTCGGCTGTCATTATTAAAATCATCAATAGCTACAAAACTTGGTCCAGAGCCAGTTGAATATTTCGTTTGATTCTCAAAAGAGCCATTGCCATATCCGCGAAGGATACTTACAGTATTGTCACGATCATTAGCAACGACAATATCCAATAGAGTGTCGTTGTTAAAATCACCAACAGTTACAGAAATTGGGCCAGAGCCAGTTGAATATGTCGTTTGATTTGCAAAGGAGCCATTACCATATCCGAGAAGTACACTTAAAGTATTACCATGATAATTAGCAACAACGATATCCGGTCGGGTGTCGTTGTTAAAATCACCAACAGCTACAGACCATGGGGAAGTGCCAGTTGAATATGTCGGTTGATTTGCAAAAGAGCCATTTTCATATCCGAGAAGTACACTTAAAGTATTACCATGATAATTAGCAACAACGATATCCGGTCGGGTGTCGTTGTTAAAATCACCAACAGTTACAGAAATTGGGCCAGAGCCAGTTGAATATGTCGCTTGATTTTCAAAAGAACCATTTCCATATCCGAGAAGTACACTTATGGTATTGTCATTCAGATTAGCAACGACGATATCCAGTTGGGTGTCGATGTTAAAATCGCCAACAGCTACAGAGAATGGGTTAGAACCAGTTGAGTATGCCGTTTGATTAGTAAAAGAACCATTTTCATATCCGAGAAGTAAGCCAACAGTGTTGTCTCCTTGATTAGCGACGACTATATCAAGGTTGTTGTCATTATTAAAATCGCCAAGAGCTACAGATCGGGGCCAGACGCCAGTTGAATATTTAATGTCATGACTGAAAGATCCGATGTCGTATGTAACCAGCACATCTACATAATCGATGTCATCATATGCAACGAAAATTTCTGAACGCCCGTCTTTATTGAAACTACCAGCACCAATTATCAGTGGAACAAAATCAAAATTTATACCGTAATGTCCTTGATTTTCAAATGTTCCATTTCCACTTCCCAGAAACGTAACAAGATTTTTAGTACCATAATTGACCACGGCTATATCTGCTTGGTCATCTCTATTGAAATCATGGATAGCGATGGAGTAAGGATGAGAATTTAAGCCTGTTGAGAGTACCATTTGATTTCCAAAAGTGCTATTCCCATATCCAAGAAGGACACCTATGTTATTAGTACCATAATTGACAACAGCGATATCCAATAGGCTATCGTTATTGAAATCAAAAAGGGCAAAGTTTCGCAAACGAGAACCATCGGCAGGCGCAAATGTAATTTTATCTTTCAGAGCTCCTCTGTCATACCGAAGTAGTACACCTACAGTGTGGTCATTAAAATTAGCGACGACGAGATCCGGTCGAGTGTCGTTATTAAAGTCACCAACAGCTACAGCTTGTGGGCCAGAGCCAGTTGAATATGTCGTTTGATTTGCAAAAGAGCCATTGCTATATCCTAGAAGTACACTTACAGTGTTGCCACCAAAATTAGCAACGACGATATCCAGATGGGTGTCGTTGTTAAAATCACCAACAGCTACAGACAATGGTCTAGAGTCAGTTGAATATGTCGTTTGATTTGCAAAAGACCCACTACCATATCCAAGAAGGACACTTACAGTGTTGTCATCCCGATTAACAACGACGATATCCAGTTGGTTGTCATTATTAAAATCACCAACAGCTAGAGCTATTGGGCTAGAGCCAGTTGAATATTTCGTTTGATTCGCGAAAGAGCCATTACCATATCCGATAAGTACACTTATAGTGTTGTCACCCCAATTAGCAACGATGATATCCAGTTGGGCGTCGTTATTAAAATCACCAACAGCTACAGACCATGGCTGAGAGCCAGTTAAATACTTCGTTTGATTTGCAAAAGAGCCATCTCCGTTTCCGAGAAGTACACTGACAGTATTGTCACCAGCATTAGCGACGACGATATCCAGATGGGTGTCGCTGTTAAAGTCACCAACAGCTACAGCTTCTGGGCTAGAGCCAGTTGAATATGTCGTTTGATATGCAAAAGAGCCATTGCCATATCCGAGAAGAACACTTACAGTGTTGCCACCAAAATTAGCAACGACGATATCCAGTTGGGTGTCGTTGTTAAAATCACCAACAGCTACAGACAATGGCCCAGAGCCAGTTAAATATTGTGTTTGATTTAAAAAAGAACCATTTCCATATCCGAGAAGGACACTTACAGTGTTGCTATCGCTATTAGCAACTACAATATCTAGTCGTGTGTCATGGTTGAAATCACCAACAGCTACACAGTATGGTCCAGTGCCAGTTGCGTATGTCGTTTGAATTGGAAAAAACTCATCATAGCCAAGCATAATACCTATGGTGCCGGTATCATTGTTGATGAAGGCAATGTCTGAACGATTGTCGCTGTTTAAATCACCTATGGCGATGGAGATTGATGAAGAAGATTCAGTTGAATACAGTTTTGGGCTTGCAAAAGTACCGTTGCCATGCCCGACAAGTAGAGCTATATTGTCAGTGCCATTATTGGTGACGACTAAATCCATTCGATTGTCGTTGTTGAAGTCACCAATGCCAATAGTATATGGAGAAGCAGTGCCGAGGGAATACGTCGTTTGGCTCATAAAAGTTCCGTTACCATGACCCAGAAGTATACCTACACTGTTATTTCCATAGTTGGTGACGGCAATATCTAGCATGTTGTCATCGTTTAGATGACCAACGATAATCGAGTAAGGATGGGAATTAAGACCAGTTGAGAACGTGATTTGCTTTGCGAAAGTGCCGTTACTAGTACCAAGCATGATACCGACATTATTGGTACCATAATTGGCGATTGCAAGATCCATCTGTTTGTCGTTGTTGAAATCGCCACTAACAACCGTTAACGAGAAAGAATCGTAGCCTGTAGAGTACGTGCTTGGGTTTGAAAAGCTTGCATTCCCATATCCATAAAATATGCTAACACTGTGTGTGCCGTAGTTAGCAGTGACAATATCGAACGCTGAGTCATTGTTGAGATCTGCTACATGAATCCAAACAGGACGAGATGATCCAGTTGATAGAACTGTTTTGTTTGCAAAAGACCCATTTTGGAATCTGAGGAGTACACCGATGCTATTTGTACCGAAATTTGCGACAGCGATATCCAGTCGATGATCGTTGTCAAAATCGCCAACAGCAATCATGTATGGGGCAGAACCATAACCAGTTGAAAACATGACTGGGCTTGCCACAGTGCCATTGCCATGTCCAAAATATATGGCTATATTGTCAGCAGCATAATTGGCAACAACAATATCTAGCGAGGTATCGTTGTTGAAGTCTCCCATGGCAACTGCTCGTGGACCATACTTATAGTTAATTGGATTTTGGGCCGTTGCTTTAAAATTAAGTTCACATTTTGGAACTAAGTAACGAAAGAACAAAGAAATAAAGACTGATAAGTTACTATGATTTAGCTATTCCTAATGGATCGTATCAGACTTCGATAATCCTGATGATTTAGTATTTAGAATAGTCAGATTATTACAAACAAATCTGAATGAGAATCAGCACTTTTCAATAGAACATCGTTGAGTCTCGCGAAACTCCTAGTGACTGAGGAAGAACAGAGACAGTAGCTAACATAATGAGAAAACGAATTATGAACTGCCGCTAACTAAGAGTTCAAAACCACATTCGTTTCTCTTTTACTGATTCTTGAAGGACATGCCATTAGCTACAATTAGAATATAATGATGATATTTTCGGACCGTTTCGAAATCAAATGAATGTCAGTATGTTCGTATTGCAAAACTCTTGTCATCACGTCATGAATATCACGCATTGTTGATTAACAACAGCAATTAGAATATAACAAGTTTTTTTTACGAGTGTTCGAGATTACGCAATGAATATAACACTGACAGTTTATTAACAGTTATCATCTGATGAATTGAGTGATGATTAATTTCTAATGTTGAACATCGTGATCATACTCCAATGTTACAATATGACCTGTATAGCTATATGATGGTTTCGGGTAATTGATAAGTGCTTTTTATTTGGTTAGAGGACTGAGACGGCGAATTATTATTACTGACAGGTTATCTTATTTTGGTAATGGAAAATGTGTCAGTTTAATTTTTCGCTTCAAGGAAACTTATTTTACGAAAATAACACTGTGTTTCAAGTTTGATCAAATGACTTTGGAGTTGAGAAATGTGAATCCATTAATAGTTTCTCAAAGTTTGTAGTATCGTTATTTTCGAGATATAGTCCTTCCAGAGAAAAAAGCTTAATATTACACATTTCGAAAAGCTACGAACAAATGAGGAAGACGCATAAAAAGACAGATCATCTACTTGAAAACGATTCAATGGCTGCTGAGGCAGATTGCAATCCTATATTTTTACTGCAGTCAGATGGTTGTACACTAACAATAACTTTGTGAAAACATTTGTTCGTCTGCCTATAAATAATCTCATTTGAAAGACCAGTAAATGATCTAAAAATTCTCAGACGAAAAGCTGAAGTTATGTCGAGATAATAGTGTTTCTATCGATATTTCGAGTATATCAGGAAGGTTCTGACTTCTTAATTGCTTTGGAGACGGCTTTACGATGGACTGTCCTCTTCAAAGTTTGATGCAGTTTTTGACAGACTACACGCTGGCACAATTTTCTGGTAGATATCATAATTATACAGATGAGAAACCTCCAATATTCATCTTAGATCAGTTCCAGAAAACCACATAATCGGCTTCTGTTCTATTAATATGGATGCCATAGGTTCTTCTGAAATGGTAGCACATATGGTTGTAGTTTTAGGCACGACCAAACCTCGAAAAGCTATAGCTAATAAAATAACTAGAAGAACACTACACCAACAGTTAGTTCGTCAAAAACTGCATCAAATCCTATAGAAACACTATTAGTTCATCGTAAATTCAGTTTATAGTTATCGTATTGTTGGATATAGCCGTTTGGGTGCAGTGACCATATGGTATATTAATCTGGAGTAGGAACCATTGATTAGCTTTCTAAACAGATTAAATGCGGTGTCCAATGATTCGCTGTCTCATTCTGCATCGAAACAACGTATGAGGCAGATTAGATGGCTAAACTTTGCATTTTAATTTTTACTCACTTAATACGTTGTGTTGTACTTTTTTCTTTCAAAATGCACAGAATTTCGAGAGACCTAATTCGACAATGGGAAAACGAGATTTTCTTTGTACAAGATGAATTCGTTTTTTCTTATTTCATCTTTTTATCATCTGATAGTGTTTAGTTGAAAAAAAACAAAATATACTACTAGATCCACCGTGAAAAGCTACACAATTTACATAGTAAAGCTTATTGTATTTGTTTTCGAAAGCAACAAAATTTTGTGCGACAATTTTTCTCACGGTCGAAATTCGATCGCTCAAAATCTTGTCCATTTGCAAAGCAAATGTAACCTGGTATTAAGTAATTGAAAATTGAAATGCAAAGTGTAGCCATTTTATCTACCTCAGCCGTTATAGACTTGTTTCGAAAATTCTGATGTAGGCAAATTCGTTTTCTTATGTGCTCTTCCTCTGGATTTCATGATTTCGAACACTTTGGATTAAAGTTCATCAAATAGGCTTTGTTTGAGACAAAAATTAAACTGACCAATATGTCCTCACTAGCAAATAATACTTACCACTGACTGGTAACCTTAGTAATATGAAAGTCATACTCATAAATGGTTCTAGGACTTTTCGTTGCAGGACAAATTGTTGCGGACAAATCGTTGCAGACAAATCGTTGCAAGGACATTTCGTTGCAGGACAAATCGTTGTAGGAAAATTAGCCGCGGACATATTGTTGCGGACAAATCGTTGCGGACAAAACGTTGCGGACAAATAGTTGCACGGACAAAACGTTGCAAGGACAAAACGTTGCAGGACAAAACGTTGTAGGGACAAAACGTTGCAGGACAAAACGTTGTAGGGACAAATAGTCGCATGGACAAAACCTTGCAATCGTCAAATTTTATATTCTACAATAATAGATAAGAAATTCAGTTTTCATTTTCCAATATGTCAACTATTCCATTCTTTTGAAATATTTATTATTCTAGAAGTATAACAACGAATCAACCAATCATTGTCTACAAAAATTTAGTAAATAATTTTTTTTTTTTATTATGCAATAACTGTGATCCTAAGATCCTAACAGTACCAGAAATGAGAAGAGAGAGAGAAAAAAAAAGTGAAATAAAACGTACACAGAACATATAAAAAGAAGGAAGGGTTCTACATATAAAAATGCAGAGGAAAGAAACCTAGTAAATAATTTTTAAACTATCACATTGGCACTGACATTTTTCAAATATTGTATACAGCAAATTATAGACTATTACCACGTTTTGTCCATACGACTATTTGTCCCTACAACGTTTTGTCCGTGCAACTATTTGTCCCTACAACGTTTTGTCCGTGCAACTATTTGTCCCTCGACGTTTTGTCCATGCGACGACTTTTTTACAACGATTTGTCCGCAACGAATTGTCCACAACGATATGTCCGCGACTAATTTTCCTACAACGAATTGTCCTGCAACGAAATGTCCTTGCAACGATTTGTCTGCAACGATTTGTCCGCAACGATTTGTCTTGCAACAAAAAGTCCGGTCACCTCATAAATACCTGTTCTTTGAGCTTAAAGTTTTCTCGCCAGTAGAATTCATAAAATAGAAAAAAATCCAAAAGAATTCGTAGTATTAGCTATATCTCAATAAAGGAATATTTTCACGAGCTAACTTCTTACAAACTCATTTTCCACCTTGCTGCTTATCGTATAAAAAAAGACGATCTTTACCTAACGTTTTTCTTAACAAGGAAATTACAATGATACGAAGAATGAGAATAAAAAAAAAAGTCAAGGAAAGGATTGATCAGTCTAATATTGATTATAATTTGAAAAAAGAGTGAATCACGTTCTTGTTGCACCAAGAACAATGAATCATTTGCCCATAAATGCAACGCTTTTCATGGCATCTGTCTGCTTGAAATTTGAAGCAAGTATCTTTAACATTCTAAAATGGGCCAGGATCAATTTTCAAAAAAGATTTTTCAGTCAGACGTACTCTATCATACGTGAAAAAGGCAGGATGTAGGTATAGGCGTGTGAGTTTATAGAAGAGGAACATTCGTTTAAATAGGGGTATATGGATGCTAATGTGAACGAATTTTCGGAGTCTTGCTCTTTCTAGTCATTATATCATCTAATATGGTTTTCGTTTCAAGTATTTTGAGGTATACTTTCCGTAGAGATTAAATACAAAGCGTTCTTTGTCAGACCTGATTGAAGATAGTGCATTACAGAACAATTTGTGTGATGTTAGGTTTAATAATTATAACACATTTTTATTATCGTGATATGTGAACTATGTTAAAATAGAAATGTGCTTACTATTTGTCCACTTTGTGAAAATGATCAACTACTGATCAGTTATTAGTCAGATAAAACTATTATTTTATGACATGTATACAAAGTTTTACAGCTTGAAAGAACTGTAACAGAAATAAATCACTAGAAAATATGTGAGAATATGCATGAATCAAAAAGAAAGATTGAAAAAGAAAACGAATGTACCTGAACATGCTAGAAAAGAAGATATATACGTATTCAAACATGATATCAGAACGAAAAAAGATAGAGATGGAATATGCATACTACTTACATTCCTTTACCGGTAGTATTAAGTGAGAAAATGTAGAGATATGTACCGTTGAGAAGAAATATTTACTTTCGTAATGTTCTATGAGAATTGAGTTGTATTTTCTCTTATTCTTTCGTATTTCTATTATATTCAAGAATATATCGATGAGATAGAGAAAAGGATATCAAGGATAAGCTGCTGTTTTCATTTAGTGACGTGAAAGAGTACCATCAAAAACAATAGAAGAAGTGATTCTAGAAAATTGAACAAGATAAAGTTGATCTTTCAGCAATAAGTAACAATGCGTAACAACAATTTGTAGAAACCAGCTCGTGAAATTGTTGTTTTATTGACATATGAAAAAACTAAGAGAAAACGCGATAAGCTTCGTCTTAGAGAAACTTACTATCTGCGTTCCTCTAGAACAAAGCGGCAATGTGATGATGCTTTCTGGAATCGTTTTCTAATCTATAATTCCTTCCAATAAGTGAAATAAGAAGGCTCGAGTTAGAGACAAAGTATCAAATCTACTGATGATGATCACCTTAGTTGATTAGCGTTCGTCAAAGGATATTTGAAATGGAAAAGTGAAGCAGTCGTAATGCTTATAATTCTGTTCTCGCCAGATGGTTTGAGTGTTTTTAACCCAGAGTCACAATACAAATGAAACAGAATCGAATAAACTGTGAACTTTTATCGTATTGAATATGAAGAATACAAAGCAACAAGTACGTACCTGGTGATTTTGGTGAAGTAAAGCAAACTACCAGTATACCTATGATCGTAAGTATACTTGTAATCATAGGCAATACAAAGGTAGGCTTGGGTATGAAATCCAACATTAACCAATAAAAAAGCTTCCTAGGAAAGAACAACACCGATAATATTTTACATTAAAAGAAAAAGTCATACATATTCTGTTGAAACGTATAATTTTTTATTCTATTGATAATATTATGCTGAGCGTCTCTTGCATTTTGTGCATTTGCTATCGTCTTTGGCTTGTTGATTGAACTGACAAACCCACTTTTCTTTGGAAATGAGGACTTAGTTGATTCAGCGCTGTTGTTCATGCTAACCATTTCAATCTAAGAAGAGATAGTAGGTAAGGAAGAACACATACCTAGCATGAACATATAAATAAATCTCTAACAATGAAGAGTTTCTACAACAAACTGTTCCTGCAGTATTTCTGCTGAATCCGTTCAGTCCACATACGTATAAGGATACAACTTTTCTATGCCATTTCAACAATTTCTCAACTATTAAATAAATGGGTTTGATATGTTGAGAAGACTACACACGGTATCTGACGATAAAGTTATACTCGATGAAAACACTATGCGGATACTGCAGCATATTAAAACGGTTATCAAAGCTACCGGTTATTTACTTTTTGCTGATTTTTATCAAAACTAATACACATTATTTTTTCTGTCTTCAATTCGGTTGCATAAATACTTTCAGATGGAAGACTTTCAACATGTTTTCTAACAATATTTTTTAAAATAGTCTCTTGCAGAATTTCAGATCCGTCGAACTTTGATCAAGATATCACAATCACCATTTTTAGAATTGTTACTTGGAGAAGTAAAACTTTCCTAGAATTTCTATATATAAAAGGCATATCGAAGTTATTTAGTCCTCTTTTCGACATCTACAAAAAAGTTATCAAAGTAAGATTAGTTTTGAAAGAAAAGTATATTAAAGTATTCCAAGCGTAGAAAGTTTTTCTTCGTGGGGAAATGTGAGATTTTATTTGGGCTTATTACAGAAGGCTACAAATATTGTCTATGCAAGCTATGTCCGATTTTGTCTATGTTTGAACATATTCGGCGAAATATGTTTGTTCGAAATCTGAATATTACGAACTGATAACTTTTTGACGAAACTATACCTCAAAGAGTTAAGGTGAAATAGTGAATGGCAATTTCTGGTTCTTCACCTCTTTTCTTCAACTATGATTATGTTGGATCCTCTGTTCAATAGCATTAAGACAACAATAAAACCAAATGATCGAGTTTATCGTTTCAATAATGTCTATAAATAGACATCAATGACAACGGTTGGCGAGAAACATGTCGGCCATATCAATTGCTACATAGAGAGAAAAGAGATGATCACCTTCAAACGTATGAAAAAATTTTCTTCGGGTAGCCGCCATTTTTGAACTGGCATCCGAAAAACTTTGTCAAGTTTTAGCAAGAAACAGCTCGATTCCTTACTGTTATCGGTACTACGAGTAAGATTTAAAATATACCGATAGTGTCTCTGGCTGCAATGGGCGAACATTGCATAAGTTATGACGTCTGAAAAAAACCTCATCAATTAGGTTTTTCTAGATCGGCAACTTAGTCTTCTCTCCTCTGTATATATCTTTTCGAATAATATCGAAATATTGCTTTAACTACATTTCCAGGAAGCCTCGATTGGTAATATATCAGGTAGTTTCTTTCTGTTTGGCTGCATCTGCAGAAAACCTTATGCTTGTATTAAATCGACGACAACAGCTCATTCTCAGCAATGAAAACGCAATTTTTTGCTGTTTAAGAATCCTGCTGTTATGTATGAATCTATTCTATGAGGTTCTATACAGTTTTCGAATCGCTTGCATATCATTCGGCCATTTAAAACTATTATGATGTAACGCTTGTAAAGGTTACTAATTCAAATCTTTTGGTGTCATGCTTTATAATGAAAAGAATTAGTCGTTACTTAACTGTTCAAAAAATTATTTTTAAGTTTTTTTCTGTCATATTTGTGAAATGAAAGCATAGAAGTTGCTCTCTTTCTGCTTCCAAACTTTTTTTGCGTTTATGGTGAATACTAGATGTTTGCCTCCAGACAAGTTCTGTTCGATGTAGTTTTATTATCATGAATAAAAACAAACTCTAGATTTTATTACATACTATATTAGAATTATATCTGCTGAGAAAGTCAGTTCTCATATCAACAGTAGATCTCGACTTAGAATCATAGAAAAACATTCTGAAGTATTCTGTTGTTTGTCTTATTGTATAAGATCAAGTTACTTGATTTCACTAATTTATTTGGAAAAACGGTATGTACTGCTGACGTTTTCTGTGCCGACGTAGAATGCCGATTGAAAAAGAAACTTGAATATTTTTTTAACAATTGAAGCGATTTTTTTTGAGCTTTGTATAGTTTCATCCTATATTTCATTAAAGTTTTATTCCGTGTAAAATTTGTTTCTGATAAGTGTAAAAATAACTATTTACAAATATAAGGCACACGGCTATTGTTTTCGAAAAGGTATTTAAAAACATCATATAAAATTTATTTCGATCTTATCATTCCTATCTCGTATAGTTTTCATCAAAACTGACAGTTGACTGTGGTTCTTTAAAAAACTGATGGTTTGAACGGTTTTCTCATTCTTTTTTATAAATTTTCCAAAAAATTCACTACTAAATTATCATTTTCACTTTTGAATTGATTACGTGATTTAT
>CAJNOP010002742.1:0-16027 GCA_905250075.1 Rotaria sp. Silwood1
TATAATTAAAAGGATATAGTTATACCAATCATCTCAAGCGTATAGGTCTAATGGTATAGTTTTAAGGATGTTGTCTTAAAGACATAGATGAAAGGACAAAGACATAAGTTTAAAATCATGAAGGTATACGTGCAACTATATAAGTCTAAAGATATCGACATAAAGGTTTCAGAAAAACAGGCATACGCATTAGTATATAGTTTGTAGGATACAGACGCTATAGCATATGAAGAGCGTAGATTGATTTGTATTGATTACCATGAGTTTTATTCTTTTATTAGTCGATGAAGAATTCATTAAAACCAAACTTTATTCATTTTAATTGATAAAATATAGCAAAATAAGTTTCTTTGATGTAAAACAATTATAACTAATTTTAATCACTTTTTGATTGATTTTAATCTTGTTTTTTTTCTCCTACACTTTTTACATAAGACGCAGTTTAACATTTTCCTCAGCTTTAAATAATTTAGTTTGATTTATTGATAGAAAACTTTATGTCTAATCTTTTCTCTTCTCGAGTCTTCTCTAATCAAGCGTATTGATATGCTATTTAATTGAATTCAACGACGAATCAAAAAACAATGCATTTAAATAACGAAAAAAACCAGTTGTCAACATCATATGTATAGTATACGTTAAACGTTTTCTTATTACTATTTATTAAGGATTCTATATTTTTCTCTTTTGAATAGATTTGTGTACCTCGTTTGAACCAGCTGGTAATCAAGCATCCAGTGACATATGTATTTTTTACAAGCCGTTTTGGGTCTTCACAGACAAAATTTAATAGTGGTATTCGCTTCTTTGGCCTGTTTAACATCGTTACTGCATAACTTTCTTGTTTTAATTTCTCTGTACTCCCTTCATTCGTACCTTGGATATGGGTATCGTTATGGGTGCTGATGTGAATGGGTTGTGTAGCTGTTGGTGTGGATATAATGGCGGAGTGTGAGTGTGGTTGTGATTTTGGTTGCAGGAATTGGTGAAGAAAGATAGCGTGCATTCATACCAAAACACACATACGCGTTCACACTTACGAACTTAGAACCTTCTGGCTCTCATCCCCTATTGGGTGATGTATCCTGTGTGCTTTCGGTGTAAATAATCAAAAGTAACATGTCGGGGAATAACGAAGTAACGGAATAGTCAGGTATCAAGGCAACTAAAGTTCATGCTATATGAAAGGTATTCCTGAAATTTCTTTGTGATG
This sequence comes from Rotaria sp. Silwood1, assembly GCA_905250075.1. NCBI lineage: Eukaryota > Metazoa > Rotifera > Eurotatoria > Philodinida > Philodinidae > Rotaria > Rotaria sp. Silwood1. The sequence goes on from CAJNOP010002742.1 coordinate 1,214, forward strand.
CTGGACGGTCGTTCTGTCGCGACTTGTGGCAAACAATGAGATCGACTATCTACTCTAAATTCACATAGAATCGATATTTTCATGAAAGCGTGAAAGCACTTCTCTGTGATGCATGGTCACCTTGTAGAAGTTAATGTTAAGATCTGGTAGTAGTGGGATATCATCATGATGAAATAAACAGGAAATGTTTCGCTCACTTGTTTGAGATCGATTTAGCACTGCCAGGTCGCAATCGAACAATATTTCGGTGATAACCTGAGCCGACTGTTAAGGAATCCGTCATAAATCTTTGAATGGTTAGCCTAAAACTTTGCTAGTGCTCTCTCAGGAAGATAAAGTCACAAATCGGTGGATGAGTGTCACTAGTTCAGTCTCTCATATTCCCACTCACTCTGAAATAAGATGGATATCACATGAAATGAAGTAGCAATGTAAGTAACTGATCACAGCCCATTTTAGTTCACTCATAGTGATTCTGCTTCGAAAAAGTAGAGAACCATATGGAACTTCTCTTTACTGTTTTAGATGTTTTTTTTTCGAATGTCTACTTTATTTCCACATTTTTTTCTGATAATAAGTGTTTGAGAAAAAATTCCAGTTTATATTTCTCACAAGGCAAGTCCTCCAAGTGATCAATCGCTTTTTCGTAGAAAGATGCATGATTGCATGCAGTTCACTGTCAAGATTACGAATATCAGGGCCTTATTGGCCCTTAGGTCTCTTTAAATTCTGTATCATTAATCTGAATCCTGTTCTAATAAGAGTGCTTCTTGTCAAATTTAATACTTTAATCAGTCCACTATGTATCACTAGATCAAATATCGACAGGAACATTTTTTTATAGGCATTTGAAGCTCAGATTTCAATAGGCGAAAATAGACGGTAAGACAGAAATAGACTAAACATGCAAAAGTGCCCTTTGGGATTGAGATTTTTCACATAATGAGAGGATAAAGAAATAATTCTAATTTATGTATGGCAAAACAAAATCTTGCTCAGTTTGCCGCTGGTTTTGGAAATATGTTTTCATAATGCCAATGCCTTACATTTTGAGAAATTAGCATACATGATTTTTATTTCTCTCATTGTGATATAGTTTGCTGCAAATAGCACATTTATTATTGATTTATGAATATGATGACGAAGCGAAAAAAAGTCAGATGACTGTTTGTCGTCAATATACGATTTACTTCGTTGCTTTTTAGCTTAGTATTGGAAACTTGATGTTGAAGTGTCTATAAAAAGAAGTATTCTTGTAGATATTTGATCTAGTGCTGAACTTAAAAAGGTCTAAGGGCCTCTAAGGCCCTAATATTCGAAAACAGCGCTGTGAACTGCGTAAAGTCAGGTATCTTTCTACGGAAATGCAATTGACCACTTGGAGAACTGTCCTCTTAAAAAAATATGTATTTCTATAATACTATGTGTAATTTCGCATCTTAATAAACTTTGTAGATTATTGGATTAGGTTATTGTAATATTTCAGCATAATAGGAATCATGCGCAGAATTATATTTGGAGGTCGATTTGGAAATCGTTTCGCACGTCGATTTGCACGTAGGTTATTGATAATAATTATGGTCGTTCTTTCTCCTTTCTTCTTGTTGCGATTGTATAATTCACCTCAACACAACCTCCTTGGTTTTCGTAATCTTATTTTTATTGGTCGTCGCCCACAATCCCATTTGCGATGCGTTAATGAGATTCCTGTCATCCAATCCAATCTATCAGCATATGCGGTGTGTAAATCACAAATATCAAAGCCATTAGTATGCAACAGACTTTCTGAAGGAAGAATCCATGTTAGTACAAATCCTGAGAAGGTTGACTGGATTCCTTTTGTATCAAATAATTGGGGAAACTCATTATCGCCTTATTGGCAAGCTCGAGGTGCAGCTTTTCTAATGGGAAGTCCATTTTCATTTAGTGGATGGAATACTCCTACGTGGATTGGTTTCCTTCCTGTATCTGTTGCGCCTGTGTCTTCGAACTCATGTGTCAAGGCTTACCCTGAACTATTTCGCCGCATGTGTGATGATCCTGGACCTGAGTGTGATATGGTATATGCACATAAATGTGTTGGAGCATGGAACTATATTCGAAATCAAATACTACAAGAAACTAGATCGGCATTAGAACGTTGGGCTCAATTAAACAACGAAACGAAACCCATTTTCAATCCTTCCGATATGGTGATGTACGATCGCTGCTCAGAAGATAATACCCTTTATCATCCTGAATATGCACCTATAGGCTTTAGTGCTTTCAAATGCATTCCAAAAATAGTGACAGTTTTATATCATGTGTACGATGAAGCGCAAACCACCCTTTTTTGTGACGCTCTACGTAAAGAACAAACAAAATATCTGAAAGCTATACGTCCAGATATTGCAGTTATACCTTCACGAGGTAGCGCATGGAAAGATTTTGCTAAACTCGTCTATGCTCCCTATGTGTTAGTTATTTCTACTGGGTCAACGTTTGCGCTGTGGGCCACTTTGGCAAACGTTGGACATGTATGGATTCCACCACTGTATGGTGGAATGACGCCAGATGTTGGAAGCAACTACCATTGGATTAGTACGCCAATATTGTATCCCTCTGTCGGAAAGAAATTAAACTTCACAAAACCAAGAGACATAAATGGTGCTAACAAGCTTATCGAGTGGCTGAGAAATGCATGATTGGGATGTTCGAGATGCTCTAGTTAGCATTGATTTAACTACTTCATTTTTTCAACTTTAAACTATCATAAAAATACTTTGAACTTTCAGGCTGTTCTGAACACTCATTTTATTCACAAGGCTTAGAAATTTGAATCAAAAAGTATAATATTTTCATGAATACTAGAACTTTTTCGAACTTTTTGATTACAGTCACTACTATTTTCGTTGTTCTTTGTCTTGGCATTCGTACAACGAAACAATAGTAAGACATGTCAAGATAAAAAAGATCTAAAAACTTATATGCTAATCTAAACATAACTCTTCATGATGGTGTTGATAGTATGAAGTTATCTTATATGAAAATTCTCTTGCTTATATGTAGCTTAATTTCATTCTTTATTGCTCTTAGATTGAATCAAATTCAAGACTAGCTCTCATGAAAACCTAGAATCATGACAAATGACTTAGAGTAATCCAAAAATAGTGGTACAGTCATTTCAGTTCATTATGAAAAGCTTAAATAAATATTCTCTCTCAGTGAATCTACTAGTAGAAACAGTGGTCTAGTTTGTAATGATGCTTTATCATTCTTCAATTAATATCATATCAATAATATTTTGATTAGATCTGTTTTCTATTGGATATAAAGAAAATTTTAGATTACATAGTGTCTTCGATGTGTATGCTCTAAGCAGTTCTCCATTCTGTCCCATTCGATGATCTCTCATCTGAATTGAGTTACTATATAAGATTAATTTGTTTATCGTTCATATAATCTTGCTTGTGTTTACTTCATGTCAAATTTTAGTGTCACTTTTTTTTCTAATTCTCTATCCCTATCAATATAAGGCAATAGATTACGGAAAGCGTCACAGGACGAAGAACTTGCTTTGTAAGCAGGTTATTTTATCTTGCATGTGCAAGAGTAAGATGACATTTTTCTACGTAGGACGTGCAGGACACTCCAGTTCAGATGAGTAGGGCATCCGTGCCGTAAGCAACTGAGTAAGTTAGATTAGCGAGAAGCATGTTGCGCGGGTAGTGAGGTGGTAGAGTTAGAAATTATTTTTCAGTTAAGTTACAAAGTAGGAACAAAGCTTACCCTGTATGTATCTTCTGTAATACTATTTTGCTACTCATCTATTGAAAGGCTTCCAAAAAAGATTATAAGAGAGGCGCAAATAAAAATTCGTAGGATAAGATAAGAATTGAAGTTTTGCACGGCATGGGAAGAAAGAGGAGAACTTTTCCCATCAGTTAGGATACAGAGTACGAGAAACGGCTTACCCTGTGCATCTATACATCTGAATCACCTAATCGATTGAGATCCAATTACGTCCTGAGCTAGTAGTGATACCTATTGTGATTTTTCATAATTATCAATATTAGTTAAAAGAATACATCTTGTAACAGCGATCAATGCTTCGTCGAAAAGACTACACTCTAAAAAAAGTCGGTACTCTACCGAACCTTAGAAGTTCTGCATTTCTGCACCGAACTATTTTAGGTTCTGTGGAGCGCAAATCGTTTCGTGGTTTCTTTTCAGAACTTTTTTAAGTTCAGCAGATTTGATAAGGTTTCGCGATTTTGCGACGGAACTCTTCGGAGGTTCCGTAAAGTGGTTTGTGGTTTGGTACATTACATACCAATCCTCTGATAGTTTCGTACCATGGCAGAAGGTTTCGTCATATGGCGACGGAACCACTGTTGGTTTCGTTATCGAAATGAAGGTTTCGGATATTTTGTACGAAACCACTGATGGTTCCGTTAACGATCCGAAGGTTTGGTATTATTTGTGCGGAACTTTCCGACACTTTCTAGCCCGCTTTAAAGTTTGGTAATATATCAGCGGAACTACTGCTGGTTTCGTAGATAGTGTTTAGGTTTCGCATTTTTTGTACTTAACTCTTCGCCACTTTATTATCTATGTCAAATTTTCGTATACTTCGTACGAATGGGAATGCAGTTTAGAGCACTATTGAAACTTTGTTTGCTTTCTGTTAATAACGAAAACTTCAGTATTAGCTTCAGTAGGGGTCTTATTTCAGAATACGTATTTCCACAATAGTATAAAAGTCTCAGCAAAGTTTATCAGTGACATTTGTAAGGTTCACAAAAACGTCTTCAAGAAATGACCATGCATACTTCACAAAAACAAATCAAAGTGAACAATCAAACCACGACAGAATTCGAATAACGCTACAGAAAACATGAAGATTATTTATGAAATCTGGAAACGGTTAATATAATATAGAGACCTTCCTGAACAAGATGTCCAGCAGTCAAACAAATACAAAAAAAGTTGCCGAAAAATTCAAAATTTGAGCAAAATGTTTTTTCAACAAATTATACATGGTTGGATAGAGCTCATCCAACTGAATAATCAAATCTACTTTTAAAAATTTTTGCTTCCTTTATTTCAATAAAAGAAATCAAAATACTTTCAGAGCTTCATCCTATATGAAAATTGCTTAGCTCTCGCAAACGATGTTTTCTTCTCTGTTTTCTTCGTATTCATAAGTTTATGAATATTGTTTTATTAATCAGCGTAAAAAATTGACTCTAATCGGTTATTTTAAAGTGACGGATTATAGTTAGTTTTTTACGCTGGTTAATAACACAGTATTCACAAACCTGTGAAGATGAAGAAAACAGAAGGAAACATCATTTGTGAGAAGTAAGCAATTTTTGTATGGGATGAAGCTCTAAAAGTATTTTGATTTTTTTTGTTGAAATTAAGGAAGCAAAAAAATTTAAAATAGCTTTTCTTATACAGTTTGATGAGCTCTATCCAACCGTATATAAATCGTTGAAAAAGCATGTTTTCTCAAATTTTGAATTTCTATCGTCTTATCAATCAACTGTAAGTTTGGATTTATAAAATAAGAACAAATAAAATAAACCTATTCATTTTCAGTTACAGGTTCATTCAAATATCCAAAATACGGGTAAGTTCAATCTTAGAAAACAAATTAATCAATTATATTTTTGTTATTATAGAATGACTAATATATGGAATTTCGGGTAAGTTCCATTTCCTGAAATTTAATCTATTTCGTTCGTTTTTATTATAGGTTGACCAATATATAGAATTTGAGAACGTTTAATGACACCGAATTTAATAACTTTATTGCTTATCTTATTATAGATGCATCAATATCTGGTACTTTAGATATGCTTGATCTTATCAAACTTAAGAAATTTGTTTAGCTTTTCGTTATGGATCGATCAATATATGAGATGGCAGGTAAGTTTCATCATATTATATTTAATAATTTTGTCCATGTTTTTTTATTATAGACACCATTTATAAATGAAATTTTAGGTAAGTTTGGTCTTATCAAATAAAAAAATTCCTTCAGTTTTCTATTATAGACCGATGAATTTCTGGAAGATTAAGGGGTAAGTTTGATCTGGTATAAATTAATAAATGTATTATTTTATTATAGATTCGTTCATGTATACGATTTTAGGTAAATTTGATTTCACAAAATAAAACAAATTTGACGTAGGTGAAGTTAGTAGCCGATTCGAGTGTTTCCAGCAGCGATTGGTTGAGAAACATGTTCCAAGCGTTCCAGCCCCGTTCCAAGTAGAACTCGACGAGCTCTATCCAATGGTCTGCTCAGATTTTCGATAACTGCAAGGATGATTTTTAGGCCATTAGATGGCGCTAGTGAGAATTTGAAAATCATACTTTCAGCTATCGAAAATCTGAGCATACCATTGGATAGAGCTCGTCGAGTTCTACTTGGAACGGGGCTGGAACGCTTGGAACATGTTTCTCAACCAATCGCTGCTGGAATTACTCGAATCGGCTGCCAGAATTTCCATAGAAAAATGCAGTATTTTGAGATTTTTGGGACCATTGTTTGGGCTATGGAAAATCTGAATACACCATTGAATAGAGCTCATCGAGTTGTACTTGGAACAGGGCTGGAACAATTGGAACAGGGTGCTGGACGAATCGTTGCTGGAAACACTCGAATCGGCTGCTAACTTCGCCTACGTACAAATTTGTTTAGTTTAATTATAGATTGCCTCAAAGATGCAATTTCGGGCAAGTTTGATCTTATGAAATTTAATAAATTTGGCTAGTTTTTTGTTCTAGGTTGATGTATATACACACTTTTAGGTAAGTTTTATCTTAGAAAATCAAAAGAATTATTCATTTTTTTAATTCTAGGTTAATCTCAATATGCAATTTAGGTAAGCCTGATTCTATGAAATAAAATAAATGACGTTATTTGTTTATTATAGATTGATTCAAATACAAAAAAATGCAGTAAGTTTGATCTTATTAAATGATTATATTTGTTCATTTCTATATTATAGGTTGTTTCAATTATGGAAATCATCGATGGATTTGGTTTTAACTCTCTGATGCCGTCCGTGGTATGCATACTATACGAGTATTTCTGAAAACCAAAGTATTGTATAGATCAAATAAATCAAAAGGGAGCGGGAATAGTCTACACAGTAATTTTTCTTCATTGATGCAGAAAATTACTCTATAGACTATTCCCACTTACTTTTGATTTATTTGATCTATACCATACTTGGGTTTCCAGAAATACTCGAATAGTATGCACACCACAGACGGCACCAGAGGGTTAAATGAAATTTTTGACTGGGCAGAGAATTGGAAGAAGGTTTAGTGCAAATAGTTTTGTACCGAACCTTTTTTGAATTGTTTTTGTGCGGTATGATACGAAACTATTGGTACAAAACCTTTTCTTTGAATGGTTTTTGAAAGGTTTGATACGAAACATTTTTTTGAACGGTTTTTGAGAGGTTTCGTATGAAACCATTGCTACAAAACCTTTCCTTTTGAATTATCGAAAAGGGGGTTGGTACGAAACCCTTTTTCTACGAAACCAAAAAAGGATCTTACCGTGTATCGAGGATAAGATCCTTTTTAGGTTCTGTAAAAAACCTTTTGTTTTTTAAAGTGCAGTCCGGACACTTTTTGAACGCCCTAAGTATGAGCTTTCTCCCTTCTCTCACAGAGGGCCAACCGAGTAAACTGTAGCACTGATTCGCATAGGATGCTTTCCAGGTACCGAAACGTGTTAGCCGTACAGTTGGACCTGCTCTATCAACTAAAACAATAAGATTTATTCTATCTCTGACCATTCGTTTGGCAGTTGATAGATACTCTCATATTTCACATTGATCACTTAGAAGGATGAGAGTGTTTCTAGCAATATTGTGCACAGAATACTTTCCAGACCATTTTCGCGTATTTCGTACATGCAACCCTCCAAAAACTACTCCTGTCACGAATAGGAACAGCTGGAATGCTTCCTGAGCAAATCCAAACTGAAACTACAGTTCAGATTTGCATTTTTTTAGTAATCAAAATCGATATTGGTCAATTTCTTAACGAATCTTTGAGCGTATTATCAATATGATTTCTTCATTCGTTAGAATACGTCGAGTTCTAGTTGAAACATGAGTGGAATCACTTAGAACGCCTCCTGGGAGAATCAGTGCTTGAAATACTTCTAGGGTCGACTATTGCCCATAGAAAAAAAAACAATATTCTTCAATTTTTACACGAATGTTTCAAGATAGCATACATCTAATTCCACCATTTAATGGACAGTTTGAATGGTACTTTTAACACAAGTGAAACGATCTGGAACACTTTCTCGGCAAATCGGTGCGGGAATTATTCGAATCAAGTGCTAACTTCACCTAGGTTTATAATAGTCTAAGTTCTATAAGAGTTATTTTGATGTGTCATGTGATGGTTAAATTAGATAACATATTGTCTTCGATGTGCATCATATGTGCAGTTCTCGATTCGATCTCATTCGATGATCTCTCATATGAATCCAATGACTATTTATGGTCAATTAGTTTATTGTTTATCTCTTCTCTTGTGATGTTTGCATGATGTCAAACTTTAGTGTCCCTTCATTTCTCATGTTCTATGGTTGTTATTTTAAAGTAATGGATAGTACCTACTATACAGTAGTATTGTAGACGACTAAATCAAAGTCATTATAACCTATGTCAAGAAAGTCTTAGTACAAAATGTTTGTTCATTTTTCGGCCACTTCGAAGTAACTTGAGAAAATGAGAAGTAGTCAGTTAGAATCAGAATTTGATGCTCTCTCTAAATGTGTATTCAGAATTTTCTTCCAACTTGAAGTTGAATCATTGAGAGCAAAGCTTTAATGGAGATCAAAAATGACGTTTGTACAGAATATTTTATGTAGTCTGTTTTTGTATTTTCATTTAAACTACCTCAACTCAAATTTTAGGAAAGTTTTTTTATACATCAGTTGGTAGAACGAAGCTTGCTCTACAAAAGCCCAATTTGCTTTGCTTTCAACATATCATTGCAAATCATTAGGATCTGTTGCATTTTAAATGCAGAAAATCGAAAAAAACGATTATTTTGAAAAATATCATCTCATGTAAAGTGCAGCATTTCGAAAAATGTTTCTAGCTTTCGGTTATTTTGAGTTCTAGCTTATTGCAACCCATGATTTTGTAGAACATTAAATTCTCTACAACAATGTGAAGTAAAAACTATCCCCATATATCCTTTAGAGAAATTACGAATCAGAGGGAAAAAAGCCTGTTTGTGTGATGCAAACGGCATTTTTTATTGATTTAAGTATTTGCATAGAGCTAACTAGCCGTGAGTCAGATGTAAATTCTAAAGATATATTTATAAAGACCATCGAATTGTGGTTATAATCGACTACTTTCGATCCTCTTCAATTACCTTTAAATGTTCGACAAATTAGTAAACATATTTACCAACACTTTTGAAACTATAGTGTTTTGTACAAACGTCATTTTTGGTCTTGATTAAAGATTTACTCTCAATGATCAACTTCAAGTTGGAAGAAAATTCTGAATACAAATTTAAAGAGAGCATCAAATTCTAATTCTAACTGACGACTTCTCATTTTCTCAAATTACTTCGAAGTGGCCGAAAAATGAACAAACATTTTGTACGAAAACTTTCTTGACATAGGTTAGTTACATACATCAATCTGATGGCTCTACAATTGAAAACTTTAGAATAAAAATTTAAAAGAATTTTGCGTTACAAAAAACACTTCATTTTTCTGCTCTTGCCAAGTTTAAATGTTCTTCTGTGTTTCGTATCAAGGTTATTTCCTAATTATCAACATTTGTTTACAATAAAGTTAAAAGAAAATACAAAATTTAAATGCAATTTACATTTGTATGAAGAATCTTAGATCGAAATTACACAATATAATTCTATGAGATTCATGAATATAATTGGACAATATCTAACTATTGGCATTGGATCGGATGCTCTAGGATTTCTTTAATAGTGCTCATCATCTTTTGGTAGCTGGCAGCTTGTCCGATACAACACAATCTAACATTGGCGATGGCTATTTGTTGCACTGTCATATGAATATTGAAAATACATTTTTAACCTAATTCAAGAAATAGAGAAGTCTTGAATGTACACAGAATGCTAGACTAATCTGAATTTCCAGAATCTAAACGTCCAACATATTTACATCGATTAAACTTTTACAATCTGCATGGCATCTGTTAACATTATTTTCAGTTGATGAACGAGAGCAAAAAAAAGTTGATGTGTACAAAGATCTCTACCATTTTGAGTTCTTCAAATAATATATATCCTATATACATGTACATACTGACTTATGATATAACAAGAAAGAAAAATATTGGTTAGAACGACGACTCATGAAAAGAGTACAACGAAAAAAACGAAAAGAATATGATAAAATATAGATGGCTTCAATAGATGATCATCATACGTGTGCTACAGTCATCTATTGAAACTATCTATATTTTATCGTTCTTTTCTTTTTTCTCCCGTTGTGCTTTTTTTCTTTCGTCATCTTTTTGACAAGGATGCTCTCGTTTCTGCTCTCTCATGTGTATAAAGTGAGCAAATACAAAAGTTAATCGTCCTGCATCAATATTATGTGCAGCTAAACGAATAAAACGTGATAGTTATGAAAGAGAAATACAAGGTATGTTGAGACTCTTAAATTATTTCTTTTCACTTAGGCATTATAGTTGAACAAAGTTTTCATAGAATTACTTGTAGAGAGAGGATTTGAAAAGGCAGTTTATCAAATATATGCATTTTTACAAATTTGGTATTCGTTAGTACGTCACTTGTTTCGATTCTTAAGAAAAAAATATGCTTTGTTTTTCTTCAGTTTTACATATAATGCGAATAGTGTAGGAAGTCATAACCTATGTGAAAAAAATTTGAAGAAAAATCGACAAATTGATGATGTTCATTGGTCTGAGGCGTAACTAATAAATAAAAACAAAGTAAACATGATTTTTTCGGATTAAATTCAACATTTCAATAGATTTTCTTGCAAATTTGATTCAGAATCAATGATTTTTCTTCAATTGTCATCACTGTTTTGCTGGAATTAAAGAAAAACGATCTCAAACAAGTATCATCGGTTGGTTACAACAGTGTTTTGTCCAGTGGGGTGGCGTGGGACATTTTGCCCCCCCGAGAAAAATGAAATAAGTTTTAAAAAACTCAATATAATTGTTCTAAAATTATTTTTTACGGCAGATTTTGTGAGTTGTTAATTAATCTGATGTCGTTAAAATAGAATCAGTATTTTATCTAGCGTGGGGGTAGGACGGACTCCACTCTTCCGGAGATTGCATTGGCTCCCTCCCGAATAATTTGAAATATCTTTCAGGAACAAAAACGAGCAGTACAGCTTGTCTAAAACTTTTCGCTCGATGAAAATTTGAAGGAAATGTCATGTGACAAAAAATGAACAAAATCATTTACTGTAATAGAAAAATATCACATACAATATTGAAATGAAAAACAATTACCGAAAAAAGTAGTATTTTCCATAAATAATGACTCTCAATAATTATAGTTCATTGTTTTTGGTCTAACTCTACTATAGTTCGTTCGCAAAGTCCATGCGTGTGACTGTTTTTTGAATAACTCGAGAAAGCAAACAGCTAGAGACCTGCGGTTTTCACCAATCGAAAGAGGAGGAGTTAGGGCGTCTTTTTCTCTGATAATGTGTCAGACGAAATTCTTTTAAAACTGATCATCTTTGAAAAATATAGAAAAGAATGCATGAAAGTGACACACAATACACATGAAGTTTCGATTATGACCTTTGATTTAGATGGAGGAACTTCAGATCTATAGTTCAAAACATAATACACTTTCTTACGTTTCATTACATTTTCATCGAAGTATCCAGTTGTTATGACAAAAAATGCAAAAATGTAGTAAAACATCAGCAAAATGCCCTATTATTTGCGCATGTAAATACATAATTCCATTTGATCAACATTAAAATGCAATTAAAGAGCAATTTGCGTTGCATCTTGAACTATAGATCTGAAGTTCCTCTATCTAAATCAAAGATCATAATCGAAACTTCATGTGTATTGTATATCACTTTCATGCATGCTTTTCTATATTTTTCAAAGATGATCAGTTTTAGAAGAATTTCGTTTGACACATTATCAGAGAAAAAGACGCCCTAACTCCTCCTCTTTCGGTTGGTGAAAACCGCAGGTCTCTAGCTGTTTGCTTTCTCGAGTTATTCAAAAAACAGTCACACGCACGGACTTTTTGAGCGGACTGTAGTCTAGAGTTTTAACCAGTTATAATGGTGGCAAGTAGTACCTATTATCGATTAATTAAAAAGGTTCTATAAAGCACTGTTATGTGACTAAAAATCTATTGTGATGACTGCAACTGTTGTAGTTTCAATAGGCTTGAGTCACTTATAATTCGCCATATGAGTGTTTTTTTTTAGCACCGATTTAGAAGGAAGATCGACATTCCATAATAATTGCGGTTCAACTCATACCGTACGAGCCGATCGAAAACCGTCGGTTAATTCCGGTTACTTTTGTGACTGACAGTTAACCGCGGTTAACCTCCCGGTTGACCGAAGAAATATTGGTCAGAACTGCTAACTTTCTTGGTCAAGTGAGAGGTTAGCCGCGGTTAACCGTCGGTTTTTACGCTGTGAAACCTTGAGAACAAAGGAAATAATCGCGGTTAACCATGGATCACAAAAATAACTGGAATTAACCGACGATTTTCGATCGGTTCATATGACATGGGAACCTCGTGTACACTATTATTCTGTCGTTAGAGACCCTACGGAATACGTACATGATTTATTATTTACAGTTGCTGAGCGAAAAGAATGAAACTAGTATTTTTTCTTGTCTCTTCTCTGATTTATGTTTGATCTCCATTAGGCAATCAATATCATCCTACAGTGTAATGTATTTCTATTTCTGGGCAGAATTTTTCAAAAAAAATTTTGGGCTACTGTTCACATCCATATTTTTTCAACATTTTTTCGTTGAATCTTTTACGTTCAAACACGTATCTTGGTGAATATAATTCAATGATAATGCTTCAGTAATTTGAATCAGGGTCGAACTTTCTCGTTGCGCATCACTATTTCGAAATTTTTCAACGGTGCAGGAATTTTCTGTTTAAAAGTTGAGATGAGGAGTATGCCCATCGTTACTGTCTATTTTATCTTTCGGACAATATCAAGATAAGAAAATCGCCTTAAAAAAACTTTCAACTGCTAAAAATTTCGCTTGCCCGTCCGAGAAGTAAATTTGCACCCGCCCCCCCCCCCCCCCCCCCCCCCACACCCGGAGCAAAAAACCTGGATAAAACACTGGTTTACAACTATTTTTGTTAATCAGTTACAACCAGTTTTCAAGAACAATCGATTTTCATCAAAGCATGATGCTTTTTCCTCATCTTCATTGAACTAATGCTAATTATAATTTACTAGAATTGACTAGCTTGTGAAAACAATTTTAATACTTAAACTACTACAGCTTTCGATGTCTTGTGACAGTTTAATATAATTATAGTCGATATTGATGAATATCTCTTCATTTGATCATAAACTATCAAAGTTTAAATTTGATTTGAATTGAAAGTGATACAATGAGTATTATAATATTCCCGTATTTCACAATGCATGCAGATCGAGCAACTAGAGGGGGTAGAGACAATAAAGCCACTTTTGTGTCAAACGGCAACTAGAAAGATTCATTCTTCGTATTTAATAATTAGGAAATAATAGTGGTGAGGTTATATTAAAATAATGTTCGATTTCTCAATATTAACCTGTCTTTCTCTATTTGTTCTGATCTATACAAACTCAGATGTCGCATACATTTGAAAAGCGATGCGAATACCTGGCTACAGACTTGATACTACATGTTAGTAACATGTTGGTGTCCATCCATAAACATCCCTGTTAGTATGATGTTTGTGTTCCACTAATTATCAAATTAATATATAACCATAAATAAAGTAAAAAAGAGGTCTCTCAGATTGAATATGAAAAGATGTTCCTATACCATACATTAGCAAATGATTCTTAGTTCTAGAAATAGCACTTTCACAAAATTTGGATCGGTTTCGATTTTACTGGAATAAACAAAAGCTGATATTCTTTGTGCAACAAAAGATGTAGACTCTCAAATAAAAAGGCGCAATAGTTGTTTTTCTCATTTTTTCGAGACTTAGAAGCTTGTACAGCAACGTTATCGATATGATAAGATTTTTTTACCTGGTTTTATTGGAATAATCTTCTTTTTTCCTTGTACCTGATTGGAATTTGTAGGATAATCAAATCTCTAGCTCAATCCACAGGAGATACATCAGTGTACTTGAACGGTGAATATCTTTTGTCTGTGCTTTTTTTTTGAACACAAAGTTCATTGGTTTTCACTCATATACAAATAGATCTTGACAAAACATTGAAACGATGGAGTGCGACATTAATTTTGTAAGAAAATTCAACAAAACCTTGGATACTTATTCTGAGTAAACACAGTTCAGTATACAAGAAACAACGCTATGTAAATAATTCTAGAGTATCTATGCCTATATTTCAAATACCTTGAAATCGAATACTTTGATCGTGGCCCATCAACGGCAGCTAAGGATTCTAAATTTGTAAATTTGAGAGTGAACGAATGATTTAGGCTGAAAGGTACTCAATCTTATTAATTCACAATAAAAACATATCCATTTTAAGGATAGAAGTGTAAGGGTGTATGTCTAAGGATATAATTAAAAGGATATAGTTATACCAATCATCTCAAGCGTATAGGT
>CAJNOP010002743.1:0-14976 GCA_905250075.1 Rotaria sp. Silwood1
GGTAACTATGGTACAAATGAGCATGTAACTATGGCACAAACGGTCATTTTTTTGGTACAAACGACCATGTAACTATGGCACAGATGACTATATAGCAAGCATGGTACAAACAACTATTCCGGTAATTATGGCACAAATGACCATCTAAAGACTGATGTAAATGAACCCATAATAATCATCGGTAAAATGTCAATGGAATAACTATAATTCGGGTAGTGGTGTAAAACGGCTTACAAAAGCATTTAATTAGTGATAGTCAGACCAAATGAGCAGTATGGATTTAAAGAAATCGTTTAAATTATTCATTATTGTAGGATTGATTGTGCAATGTTGTATCAATGAATATCTAATTTATTAATAGTTTAGAATTAATGCGCGAATTTAAGCATAAAATATTGATTAATAAAACTCAAATTTTACGAATAATATAATTCATATTTTTGTACGTACAAATAGCGCCAATATAATTATAAAAAAATCGTATTCTTGTCTAATCTTATTGGGCGCTATTTATATTTATAAAAGCAAAAACAAATAAAACAAAAACGACAAAAAAAATTAAATTTGTAAATGCATTATCTTTACTTAGAGTGAGAATACCTCAAATTAAGTTTTCTGCTCGCCTAAGATATACTCGTTATAATATCAATTTTGCGTATTAGTTTTTAATGTAGCTTTTTATTTTATTACATCCATACATGTATTCTATCAGTCTAGGGCTAAGTCAATCGCTTGACGATGAACGTTACTTGTTTTTAGCTCACGTTTTGTTTTCTGATTTTCTAGATAGAAAACTATTGAAAATGCTTGATGAAATAGACGAATCAGTTGATATTGTTGTTCAATTATTTGATGACGACGACGATTATGGAGATGATGATTATAGAAATACTCAAAAAATGAACATACAATATGTACCGCTGATGATGGAAATCATATTGTAGAAAAGAAAGAAGGGTGTGGGTGTGGGTGTGAATCTTGTCTTCAAGGACACCCACACCCACACCCACACCCTCTTATATTTATTAGTCCTACATCTAAATTTTTAATAAATAATCATGCTCAGCAAAGAAAACCCATAATCAATGAAAGCATCTCCGAAGAATAGATAATATACTATATAATACTATATCAGAGATTTGAAAATGAATAACATTGCAGTTCTCCTGTAAGCATAAAAGCTACCTATATAACGAGATTTAATCCAAATATTTATAATACTTACTGATATAGCTCATGTTTTCAGTTCTACTGTAGTATGTAATAATTATGTATGAGAGAGATAATGCATGAGATTTAATTCAATATCTAATAAATGAGAATAAGTGTAGAAATCTTTTAATCAAAATTTTTTATTTAATGAGAAAATTTTCGATCTTTTGACGATCATTTTTAACCATAAACCACAACCTTTTACACGCATATTACAATAGAATTGGGTCATGAGCGAATCCAGAACGATATTTCAAAGATTTTTGGTGTTTTTTAGTAGTATTTTGGGTTTTTCTCGCCAGGCGACAAAATCGATTTTCGAGATTTAAACATCTATCGTAGCTAGCATTGGGGTTGCTGTAGTCCTGCATTTAACTACATCCTGAATAATGATTGAAAGCAAGAATCTGTTAAGTTGCAGGTGCCATAAGGTACGTAAAATAGATAAATATTACTAATAGGATCATATAAGTAAAATGTATGTTTTCAATTGAGAATCTAGTTGTATTCATCAGTTATTATATAGTCATACAGAGTTATATATTTACTATGTATTGCAGGCCATTTGGACTTCTTGAAGTTCTTTGCGCCATAATAAAATCAAAAACTTACCATCAGTATAGTGAAAAATAATCGCTGCTTCACAATGCAGTTTGTTTGCCGGGGTATGGGTATGGATGTGGGTTTGGGTGTGTGGGTGGGGGTGGGGGGGGGGGGGGGGAGTGGGTGTGGGTTTGAGTGTGGATAAAGAGACACCCACCCACACACCCACACTCACATAGAAAAACGGTTCCTTGAAAGTTTTTTTTGCAGAACATATTCCTGACCATTCATTTCTCATTGCTTTCATCCAAAATCGTGTCTACTTTTCTTAATTATATGCAAGTAAAAAATTTTCAGCATGTGAAAAAAACACAATGGATACCTGCAATTTGTTTTTATAAGATTTCTAGAGGTAGAAACGAAGAGAGAACATTAAAACAAATTGCACGCGCATTGGCACTATAGTTGCAAGTGTGCACCTTTTTGTTGACTTTCGTATTTTTTTTCTGTTCTTTTGTTTTTATTTGTGCATTTTTTTGCTGTCTGGGTTTTTTGACCTATTTGATAACGTTTCGGTAAATATGGCATATGCATGAACTTTTTTACAAAAAAATATTGAAGTTTCGAATAGATCCGATAAAAAAACAAGCCTCATTTGAGACTAAATGTCACAGTTACTCTGAAAATATTATCACATAGACTTTTTAAAATTTTTTAGTGAAACCATTATCTCACCTTGCAAATTTACAGCAGAACAGGAAAAATTCTATTTTCAGGTATCGTACTGTGGGAAAAAACCCATTGTTACACACACAGTTGTATATAACTAGCTATTCTGAATACTTTTTTTCATTGTCATTTCAAATGCTTGAAAGACATATATCAAGTTTAGTATCATTAATTTTTTTTTCTAGTGAACCCTTGGGTGTGGGTGGGTGTGTGGGTGTTGGTGGATGTGGGTGTGGGTGTGCGGGTGTGAGTGTGTGGGTGTGTGGGTGTGGGTGGGTGTGTGGGTGTTGGTGGATGTGGGTGTGGATGTGAGTGGGTGGGGTGGGTGTGGGTGTGGGTGTGCGGGTGTGAGTGTGGGGTGTGAGTGTGTGAGTGTGTGGGTGTGGGTGTGGGTGTGAGATGTGGGTGTGGGTGTGAGAAGCAACAGTAGGAGAACGCTCATACCCACACCCCACACCCACACCCACACGCACACACACACTCACACCTACACCCACACCCCACACCCATACCCACATCCGCACGCCCACACCCACACCCATACCCCACACCCACACACCCACACTCACACCCACACCCACACGCCACACCCACATCCCACACCCCCATACCCACATTGTAGAAAAGGAAAAAAATTGTATTCATCGAATGAGTGTGCGCGATGGCAAGATACAAATGATACTCACTGGATACGAATTGAATGGACCATGGAGTATAGCATTTGATTCATATGATAATTTATTTGTTAGTGATTATCGCAGTCATCGCGTACAAAAATTTATGTTCGAAAGTGGAGATCTTTTGTGTTAAGGAATTATGCTTCAAAGTTAGAAAAAACAAAAACTTAATAAATTTCTCTATAGAAATATACGTATTTCAAAAGTAGAGAGCTGCAGATCTCGATCTGAAAATTTAGCTTTTGCTGGATCGGGGTCTGGGTCCAAAAACCATAGACCCGCAGGGTGTGTATGTGTCGCTGGGATGTGAGTATGTGTGGGGTGTGGGTGTAGGTTTGTGTAGGTGTGGATGTGGGTGTGCGTGTTGATGTGGGTTTGAGTGTGAGTGTGGGATGCAGGTATATTCTTCAACTACATGCACATCCACATCGACATCTTGAGAGTGTGGGTGTGGATGTTAAAGAAGCAGAAGAGAACACCCACACCCACACCCTAGTTTATCCTGCAATGCATAGCTAGTCATGCAGGCTTTCAGTACGTACTACTTGGATGTGAAAGGAGAGCTGACTACTATACAGTAAGCTGAGTTTTAGGTTATCGAATATCAATCACGATTTCGTTTTTTTTTCTTGTTTATTAGATCACTTCAAAATTCTTGAAATTGAAAATCAAAAGTAAAATTTTCGTATAAAATTCTCAATCCAAATCATTTTGCTTGCTCTCATTCTGGAACAAGCCCTTTTTTGATTTCCTTTAGTATACTAAACTCGTTCAGAATTTCCAGATAGATAGTAACCAAGTCATCCGATTGTTCAATATTGGTCACCTTAAAGATTGTCGTCGGCAGAACTAAGACTTCTTTTTCATCCTCAAAATCGGAAATACATTCTAACTCGTGCGACAATGCATAGAGTGCGATTGCTGTATCACAAGGTTCGGGAAAATCCATGACCATGAGAACCCTCTTTTTATCGATCACGGATGACGCTGCCATAAATCGCCGAGCAATCCGTTCTTCAAGTGATGTTGAGCAAAAGGAACATGTTCTGATAAGACTGCCTTTGTGGCACAATGCCCATCGATATGCTTCTAGATCACCATTTGTCATCGTCAATCCACGAAAGGATCGTCCTTGAAATGCACGATTTTTCAGTGATTTTAGCCGCCATAAGATTGGGAAAAAGAGTGTGTCACTATTTTCCCGATCAAGATTCTTGTAGAAAGGTGTTTCGAGAGAATATAGGCGGAGAAGTGGTTCGAGTTTCTTTCTCTTGGAAAATTGTGAGAAAAGTTCTTGAGCTTTTTGGTACTCCCTATGAGCAGTTGGGATGGTTCCATGGACAAGTGCTCGCAGATTTCTTGTCATCATTTTCTCGGCATTATCGCTGAAAAAGAATACTGTGAACATTGTCTTCATAATTGATTGATATACAGGATTTGTGACTACTGTTCTTCTGAAATTCGCCCAACTCATATACGAATCCATGTTGCTAGTGTATCCATCTACCCAACCACCGCTCGGTTTTGTTGGTATTGTTTCCTCTTTATCATCTTTAACATTATGTAGGTCGAACAGAGCATGAACATTGTCATGCGAACAAAATCGGTTATTTTCAGGGCGCTGGAAAAGCTGTCGGACCTGATGAGTAGAAGCCTCTTGAAATGCAGTTAGTCCATGTCTATTCTTTCGATGTCGGATGACTCCGTACTCGTGTAACAGGAGACGAACTACTTCAGCGTGACCAAAGAAAGCGGCAGCATGGAGAGCAGTTGATCCATTCAGTTCAAGCTGATTCATATCGACGAATTGTTGAGCAGATAGAATTTGCCTCACCATTTGCACATCACCATTGCGACAGGCCCAATAGAG
The DNA here is from genome assembly GCA_905250075.1 of Rotaria sp. Silwood1. Lineage (NCBI taxonomy): Eukaryota > Metazoa > Rotifera > Eurotatoria > Philodinida > Philodinidae > Rotaria > Rotaria sp. Silwood1. The sequence continues at coordinate 5,032 of CAJNOP010002743.1, forward strand.
TGGACTTGCTTCACCTATTCTAGCTTCAGATACGGCGCCGTTACTATTCTCGTTGCCCATTTTCAGGTTGTACAATTTAGCTAGAACATAGAGGAGGATGAAACTACAATTTGTATGACTGTCCTAAAAAAGTAGAATGCCGTTTTTTTAAACTGATGCCTTCTTCAAATACTTCGTTCACGAGAAAATAATGTTTGTTATAATTGAACCACATCTGAATAGCTTATGAGTGTACGCTGCCTTTAAAAATAATAATTCACTTTGTTTAAGTAACTCTATATCTGCTTTAAAAAAAATCAAAACTAGAATGTAGAAATGGTGAAGTCGTTATTGTCCGAACGATTGTTCGGTTGATGACACAGAACACTTACTCTTCTCAAATGAATGAATTGGTAATTGGAAAAAAACTGCAGGGCGGGAGAAAAAACACTCACCCATGAAGCATGACGCATCATATTGATGAAGCCATACATCACTTCCTGCACTCCAATTTAGATGCTCCATAATAAAAAAAAAAAAGTGTGACTCACACGGGTGCACGTCAACGTCGATGAATTTCGACAAAATAGATTTGAGGAAAAGGATTTACCATTTGCATTCGAAGTATGTATACAGTAGATGAAAACTAAGATAAATCGATTACGAATAATCATGCTTCTTACTTAGATATCTCGAGTGGATACTAACGCTATCATCTAAAGATATTCGCAATATTTCAGGTGAAAAAGCGCAAAACACTACGTCAATTGATTTTCGCTCTTCTATCCTTCGTGATCTTGATGGACAGTGGCAATGGATGAGGTAGTTGTTACTTTTCGAGAGCTTAGCGCTACTGTAAAAGAACAGGACGATTTCTGGATCTTCTGCTCACTAGTGAAGCTACCACGTGTCTTTAATTGCTTTTTGCTCATACCGTTGTTATACTCGTTCGACCGAAATACAGGTGAATAATTGATGCTCGGAGAAGGAGAAACGACCACACATACAACACATATTTCCTCTTTTTTTTCCCATGACTGCTTTTTTCTCATCTTCTTTTGCTGTTCTCATCATTACTCATATTTTCATTCACGGTTAATGATCCCGTGCCCTCAACATTGGAACGATTGGTATCGTGTTGGAAAAAAAAACAAATGAAAATTAAAAACAAAACAGGATTCTTGTTTTTATTCTGTCGAATCGAAACAAGAGATCGATATAAATAAGTATTGAGTTGATTAGTTATGATTAAGGTAAGCTACATGAACGTGCAGCTACATACAAAAAAAAATCGCCATTGCAATATGTCGTAATTATCTTTCGTAAGGGTGATGAATCATACGACAGGGTTAGTTTGCATGTACAAAACAAAACCATTCATGCGAGTCTTTCATTATCATTTTTTAATTACAAACACTAATGAGCATTAATAATTTGCGACCATATCAATAATTACTACCGATGTTTCTTCAAATGACTATTTATTTAACCGTCATATCACCACCTATCTAATACTTAAGTTTTTCCTGGTTGGGGTCCGAACAGATCCCAGCTCAATTTGGAATCAAACAGAGAGCAAAATTTCTATCGAGTCGTGCAGTGAATATAAGAATCATGTGCGAAATATTATTAGAAATAGAATTTTGGAAAAAGAAGTTCTTCTCGTGCCATTTTCTCGTGATCTTTATTCTTTACGTTTTCTTTTTTTCTTATCTTCATTAAAGGACTCCAAGTAAAAGACACAAATTATCTTATGATGATTCAGGCAGCAAGAAACATTACAGGTTGAACATCGCGTAGCAAATTTGTTATCTCGCACTCTTGCACAAGCGTGACAATGTAGCTTTTCACTATCTTTCGATTTAGCATTAATTGGGCGAGTCATTAAAAGTCTAAGACCCTGTGTCTGTGTAGCCGTAGAATTTTATGTTTGGCGCAAATACTTACACTACTACGTGTTAATACGCTGGAACAATTTACATTCCAAGCTATTCAGCGATTTCTACGAGTCTCATATAATAGAATTATACATTGTAAGATAACAGAGAATATTTTGCGAAAGTTCGATACGATCATACCAAACCCAAGTTGAATTCATTTTCGGATACTTATAACATAGCATAGAAGCTTCTAGAATACTGTCTATAGATGAATCAGCCCATCAAGACTCGAATTCGAACGATATTACATCAACAATACGTCTGTAATTAGCTCAATTCACCGGGATCTGTTTGGACCCCAAACGATGAAAACACGCAAATACATATTCCAATCTATTTTTCGACATTAACCATGTTCCAATCGGAGACATTGATATCATCAATAAGTTAGGCTAACCCTCTTCGAGACATATCTAGAAGCGGAGAAATAGATCCACTATTGTGTGAGAGTTGAAAAAAAAATTGAGTAGTCTGGGGTCCAAACAGATCGTAGGTGGTGATATGAGGGTTAAACAACGTTCTACACTACAGTTCCAGGGTGTGGGGTGTGGGTGTGTGGTGTGGGTGGGGGTGGGGGTGTGGGTGGGTGTGGGATGTGGGGTGTGGGCGTGGGATGTGGGGTGTAGGTGTGAGTGTCGGTGTTGGGTGTGGATGTTTTTGGTTTACACACATCCACACCCACACCCACACCCACACCCTCAAGATTGAATTTGTGCTGAATATTGTTCATTTTGTAGAAGAATAGACCGAGATCTCTCATCGTACCAAACAATATCAAAATGATCAATAGAATTGTTATCGTGTATTTCAGGTTGATCAATATGCGAGGGACGGTTCGAGCTTCCTATAGGGAAAAAAATATTCTTAAACAGGCTAGAATGTTCAACAACATACTGTTGTTACCCATCAAATTAAAGAAATTGATTTCATCGTTGAGTATCAAATTGTTTGTTTTTCATTAAGTATTACGAAATAACATGATTAATATTTCATTTGTTTATTTGTCGAGTTGGCATATTCCAAACGTTGTGAAAATACGCGCTCACTGATACGAAACGAACCATTATGAGTAACTCAAAACAGTACAGCCGTGACTCAATCTGTTTCCATATGTTTTTTTTTAATTCTTTACTCATTGTTGTTGATTTTGTTAGAATAAAATACTAGGAACAAACATATTTTGATTGATTATCACATTAATATCATAGGCTACGGGCTATACAAGATATTTATTCTACTTGCCAGCACTACACTTCGACAAAATGAATTTTTTGAAAGTCAAAAAAAGAAATTTGTTTTCGAGAACTCGTTGCAAAGAGAATAAAAACAGATAAACATAAACGGATTGTGTTGCGCAACATTAAACTATCTATTCAAATATATAATTTATGTATACATTTCTCTTCTTACTACTTGCCTATGCCGGTAGCGCTTTTATGCAAAAATTTTCTCAGCAAATAGAGGAATGTATACGAGACCTCAATTCATATCTACAAGGACACCTTTTGATGCACACAAACAAATAGCTAAAACTATCTGAACTTTTTTCAATTGTATTTTCAACAAATTTTAACCAAACTCTCCAAATATTACTATATTCACTTATTTTGTGCAAAAACGTCTTGGATTTTGTTATGTACCTAACTTCAGAAAAACTGGGGCGTGGGTGGGTGTTGGTGTGGGGTGTGGGTGTGGGTGTGGATGGGTGTGGGTGTGTGGGTGTTGAGTGTCGGGTGTGGGTGTGGGTGTGAGTGAGTGTGTGGGTGTGGATGCGGGTGCAGATGTGTGTGGGTGAGTGGGCGGGTGGATGTCGGTGTGTGTGTCTGGGTGAGTGTGAGTGAGTGTGGGTGTGGGGTTTGAGTGCTTTATTTTCCAGCTACGCCCGCACCCACATTCAAACTCACAGCCACGCACCACTCACACCCTATCCACACCCGCAGCCACGCACCACTCACACCCCATCCACACCCACACCGCACCCTAGCATGGATCTCGTTTTTCAGTGGCACTGCAGCAATCGTGAGTTAGTACTGATGTTTTACTTCACTCACATTTACATTAACTGTCTAATATCGTATGATTTGATGCGATTTGAAACAAGAAACTATAAAATTATTATTTAAAAATAAGTTGCTCATTGAAATATCGTAGAATAAAATTATTTTTAGTTTGTTCAACTAAAAAGTTCTTGAGTAAGAGCAGCGTAATCAAAGTATTGATGACTGTTTCTGGAATCATCAGAGTGTGAGAGTGGATTATAATCTGCTTCCGTTTTCGATGTCTCCACGCCTTTGAATTAAACAAGTTTGTGAATGATTATGTCATAAACCATTTTCTTACCTGATAGTTTCTCTGATGATGGAGTTTCATTTGATGATGGTTCTGGACTCTGTGAGTTTGTATCATTTCCGTTCGCGTGTGTTGAAGAGTTATCCTAAAAAATACTGAGAAATGTCAGCTTCTTCTCAAATTGTAAATACGCAACTTGTGTTTTATTGTCGGCATTTGTTTGTGGATCTTCAGAATTCGGCGAGCTTGATGAAACTATAAACAATAAGCTTCAGTGAAATAGTATGACCATTTATGAAGACATACTTATACAGGGCGTAAAAAAACCATTACGCCCCCCCTTCCAGACCTAAAGACCAAATAGTACCCCCAACAATTTTATACCAAATGAAAGCCCGCAAAAAGTTACGTCTAGTGGTATAGTCAGAACAAATATAGTTTGTAATATTATAACGATTCTAGGCTCAATACATCATTTTCACTTATATATCACAATCTCGAGTACGTCAAAAGCCGTTGTGCTCAACAGTAACTTAAGTTGTGAATCATTAATTATTCAGTTTATTGATAATATTGAATACTAAAAAATGCTTTTTCGAAAGTTTCAGAACTTCGTATGACCCCCATCAGCAGCCTTGAGAGCATCAAATCTTTTTCGCATCGAGCATAACAAGTCAATAAAAAGATCTGTATCATTTTCAAGATCTTTGAGCGTATTCTCCAAATTCGTTTTCAGTGCATCGTAATTGTATCTGCTACGACGATCTTCATTTGCCATTAGTTCCTCAACTTTATCTTTAATAATTGCACCAATATTTTCTGCAGGATTCATGTCAGGACTATTGCCTGGCCAAATTGAATTTCCCCAGAAATTCACATTCTCATCTTCTAAAAGATGTTGTGTTGCATTCGCTTTCATACAAGGTGCCTTGTCGTGAAGAAATATCACTTCGTTCGTATCGAGAACATTGGACGAATCACGAAGAAGTGGGATCACCTGTTGTCGAAGGATAGTGTCACGAAAATAAGCGCCATCCCAAGACTGTCCATGTTCTTTTAGCACCCAAAGTAGTTTTTTTGCAGTAAACATGACGAAAACCCCAATACATGTTGCATTGTAAACCATCTCTCGGTATCTTTCATCATCACTGATGTCTTCAATACTTCTTGCCCAAATTCGATCATTTTGATGGTTTGGTTTTCTTACAACATAAATGTAAAATTCATCCGAAGGTGCAACATGTAGAAAATCTTCTTCAGTCCAATCAGTAAGAAAATTTGCTAGCCACTAGCGATCTTCGATATGTGTATTTGTCTTCAGTGGCTTGGCAATCACATGGAAAGCTTTTAATCCTTGCCGATGGCGTTCATTGTAAATAGTCATGTGACTCACCCGCTGTTTTGTTTTCTCTAAAATCTCTCTTGCAACTTTTCGACAGCTACTGCTTTTGACACCACTTGCAGAAGAGATAATGTTTCTGCTCTCCTGATTAAGCACCTGGGGTCGACCACTGCCAAATTGTGTATAACATTCTTCGATAGATTTATTCCAATTTCGTCGTACCCAATCTTCACTGCGACGTAGCTTCTTGGAAATCCAAGGGCGAGTAATAATTGAGTCTCCTGTTCTTGCAATCAGTTCGTCACGTATTTCACGATATGTGACACATCGAATTCTGTCAACGAATCGTTGCTCTTCCGAATCATGAAGCAGATTAGCCATTTTGGTTTTTCAATTAATGTACCATAGAATTTTTTATTAACTAATCAGCAAATTGTTCAACGTCTAACGTGAATAAAAATTACTTGCGCGGACAACAGATACTCAGAAAGAAAATCAATGAAAAAAGTTGAAAATATTTCGACACTCGACCATTTTCTTTTCTGTATTCTCTTCTTATCTGTTCGTGCATAAATGTGCACATAACTTTCTTTTTTTCTGTTCCTTCTTCTCGTTATCAGTCATCAATAGTAAGGCTTTTGATAATTCACACTAAACATTACTCAACTCGCTCACGTGCTTTGTGATACTCAAATATAACATTAGAAAACGAAAATTTGGCAAAATACGTGACATATTGGTCTACGATATCGTACATTTAATAAAAACTTGGAGCCATGAAAACTACGATCTATTAATACGTAATTCGAAAGTGAAGAAAGATAACTTGTATCATTTCAATTGATATGAGACTGTGACACATAAGTGAAAATGATGTATTGAGCCTAGAATCGTTATAATATTACAAACTATATTTGTTCTGACTATACCACTAGACGTAACTTTTTGCGGGCTTTCATTTGGTATAAAATTGTTGGGGGTACTATTTGGTCTTTAGGTCTGGAAGGGGGGGGGGGGGCGTAATGGTTTTTTTACACCCTGTATTGTATAGATGGATTAGACAATAACTATTTATTTTCTATTTAGATGACACACCATTACGAATTCTTCGACGACAAATTACAGATCTTATTCTTGTATTCGAATACGTTTCTTATAAAGCATCACTAAAACAGTATACGGCAGATCTGTATGGACATGTTTTGAAATTCTTTGAAGATCTAAAACATTTATCTATTATTGGATTATATCCACACTATTATTCATCTTTGGTACTTAGTAATGTACCTTCAACTACGTTCTTTTCTTCAACTCTTAACAAATTATGTATTCATGTGAGACATTTTGAAGATTGTCTTGCTTTACTTGATGGTCGTCTTAAACAATTAACAATCTTGATTATTGTTATTGAAAATATGGAATATGCTTCATCGAATGTTTAATGATCGCTTTAGTGATATCGTCTGGTATCTGATCACATTCGAAAAAATTAGCTATACTTTCTATATGAAAAATATAGCTCAATGAGTCCTCTATTGCACGATAATATTTGAAATAGGACACTGATTTCCTGTAAGATATTCAACCAAATCCGTAGAATTGATTTTTTATGCGGTGCGAAGCACAGCATTTATGTAATCATTCACACACACATTCGGTCTTCTTACTTTGCCTATTGTTTTTGCGGTAACAAAATCTGTACCCTGTGTCGCGATGTTTTAGAGGAAGGTAAGTTGATAGAAATTCGTTCGAACTATATCAGGGGGATAGATGTCTTGAGATGATCCAAACGATTTTGAATCTTGAATATGAGTTATCCTTTTTCTTCAGTAAGTTCCACAAAACGCTGATTTTGACGATTTGGCCTCCAACTTTTACCCGAGATAATTAAAATTGGTGAAATAATATCCAATCGATTGTTGTTAGTAGGAGAAATAATGGAAACCTTCGATAGGACAGAATCGACTCTTGGTGAAACCGTTCATCATTATTTTATGATAATTGAAATTCCATTGCCAAATATTAAGATCGCTTCATATCGCTTTGATGCAGTCTTTTGCAAGTTTTTCTTGGGTTTTTTGCCTCCTAGACGTCAGCATTGTACGTTATTATTTTCTATTGCGATGATCCCGAGAACGAAGAGCCCAAAAATAACCGGATAGATGTGCTTGTACTGTTTACATGACACATCAAAGAAAGTAATCGATTTGTAAGGAACCTTTTTCTGCACAAAATTTTTATAACTATTTGAAATCAAAATCATGTATATCTCTTCAGCTCTATATCTTTGCTACGCTATCAATAGCAATAGTAAAATACAAAAATTATATGATCTTAATTATCATCAGGACACTCAATCAAAATTGATTTCATCCATACCCATTCATTATTTATTTATATCTGAAAAATAAAGAGTATCAATACCATATTGTTCTCGTCAACTGACAACTAGTGAATCTTCTTTATCTGAACTACATATGTCCAACACTAACAAGTCTTAACTCATCATTATCTACTAATCGGCAACAACATTAACTTGAAGAATCGACTCAACACCTATGAAAAAAAAAACGTCTTTTTTTTCTCAATTATCTATTCCTTCTCATTATTATGACATATGCTGGAAATATAGTTTGATTGTAAGTTAGAAATATTAATTTGATCGATTAGTCGTTTGTTTTATTCTCTACACAGAAAGTTTTGTGTACAAATTTAACTAATTATGGAAGCTCAATGAAAAAAAAACTAAATAATTCATAAAGTTGTTTTTAATTTAAACTAAATTTTATTGATATATTTCATTATTGAAAAGGCTAAAAGAAAATAAAGATGATTATTAGATATGTTCTATTCTTCAAATGCAATTTTACTATTATTATATCACTGTTTGTCAAAAGAATTCGATTTCTTCTTACCAGACGTGCAGGATCTGCCGCTAAAATGACAAACCTCCCTCAGTAGAAAATTCAATTCAAGATTCTTTTGAAAAATTATAAAATTTTTCTCTGAAAATGGAAGATAACAGATACTGCACTATAAATGACTCATTTTTATTTCCTATCTTTGAAGCATTTAACAATTTATTTTAAAACTTTGACTTTTATGTCAGTTAATAGAAAACTTAATTCTCTACAAAAATGTCGACTTTGTTTTTCGAATAGATTTTTCGCGTCAGAGCAAAGTTGAGTGCGAAAGTGAAAAATGCGAAAAAATTAAAGAGAGCTTTTAGAAACGGATCTGCTGAAATTTAAAATATGCTACAATATTCTATATAAAATTCTGCATCTTTTTATGTGAATTCGGAAAAAACTAAGTCATTGTTGTCGACTGATTCAAAATAACCTAACTGTTTCAGATGTTCAAGCGAATGCATACATCATTTTTTTCAGAGTTTAATTTTGTACCCACTCTGAGGGTGTGGGTATGAGTTTAGTTCTTATTTTCATTCACATGTACAACCACTCACACCCTTCTTTATTAAAATGAGCTTTGATTTTTAACATTCATTTTACGTACTAATCTGTAAAATATCTCAGCCTTATCTACTTGTTCTCTAATTGAACAAAATTTTGAAAGTATTCGTTCAATGTCTCATGCAAAATTCACTCAAGCTACAAACCTTAAGGATTCACATTTTCGTTTAACGATAACAAAAATAAAACAGTATTTGATATGTAGTGTAAACATGGAATACTTACACTTTAATAGAAAAACTTTTTAAAAAAGTTTTCTTTTATTCTCTTTCTCGTAGAGAAGAGTCTTACAAACATAAATTGTCTGCTTGCTTGCTTGCTTGTATGTCCGCAGAGGGTCAAAAGAACATAACGGTTCACCGAAGGATAATCAGAGGTTATTTTTGGTTGGGATTTCGACTAATAAGGTTTTCTGACATTGCGGTTTCAGCCAATAGGATTTCAGGGGAGGGGGGGCAATTCAACCAATCAGATTTTTTTGGCCCGTATTTCGATCTAGTAAGGTTATTTTTGGTCGGGATTTCGACTAATAAGGTTTTCTGACATTGTAGTTTCAACCAATAGGATTTCAAGGGGGGGGGGGCAATTCAACCAATCAGATTTTTTTGGCCCGTAATTCGATCTAGAAAGGTTATTTTTGGTCGGGATTTCGACTAATAAGGTTTTTTGACATTGTAGTTTCAACCAATAGGATTTCAAGGGGGGAGGGCAATTCAACCAATCAGATTTTTTTGGCCCGTATTTCGATCTAGTAAGGTTATTTTTGGTCGGGATTTCGACTAATAAGGTTTTCTGACATTGCGGTTTCAGCCAATAGGATTTCAGGGGGGGTAATTCAACCAATCAGATTTTTTTGGCCCGTAATTCGATCTAGAAAGGTTATTTTTGGTCGGGATTTCGACTAATAAGGTTTTCTGACATT
>CAJNOP010002745.1:0-16018 GCA_905250075.1 Rotaria sp. Silwood1
TAGACAAATCTAGAGGGAAAAGACGAACTTTACCAGAATTTAGAGTTCCCACTATATTGAACATATTTTCAATTATTTTTGTGGTTGCCAACCGTGAGAGCTTGAAAAATTAGTCTAATGGTCTAAATTTCATGTTATGATAACGGTACCTTCCCAAAAAGTTGTCAGAACAAAATTCTCTGTATTTAAAAAAGGTCCAATTTTGCACTGGAATGACCGTTTTTTCCCAAAAATTACGTTTTTTTTCGCGTAACAAATTTAGAACCGTAGAGAACTCGAAATTTTTGGTAGGAAAGATGTTTCTGGCTAAATTTAAGTGAATAAATATTCTATGACCACCCAAATAATGAAGAATATAGTGCATAGAGTGGTTAGGACTATTCCAAGAATAAAAAGATTTTGACAGCTCTTATTGTGATATTCTTAACCAGCACCTCTCAATCTACTATTACATCTGATTTTGACTCGTGAAAAAAAATTTTTTTTTTATGATACCTGGGGGAGACCCCAGGCGCAAAACTCATGAATATCGATTTTCGAGGAACAAAGTTGAAAAAAGTGATCAGAGACACTCGAACTTTCTTTAAGTCAGAGAACGCTCACGCTCGTGAGCGCCCATATGAGCGTGAGCTGTACAGCCATAGGTGTGAGTGTGGGTGGGTATGGGTGGGTCTGGGTGTGGGTGTGGGTGTGGATGTCAGGCTTAGCTCAACTCACATTCATCCACACCCACACATCCACACCCTCACATCCACACCCACACCCCACACCCACACCACTCACACCCACACCCCACACCCACCCACACCCACCCGCACCCACACCCACACCCACCGAGGTATGTTCAGATTTCCAAAAAAAGAAATTACCTACATTTCTGAAATTTCCATCAGCTCGATTACTATATAGCAGTGCAAATCAAAAGTTTTTAGACATATTGGAAATTTCAGCAATTTTAGAAATTTCTCTAATTTCAGAAATTTCTGTAAGTACGTCATTGCGGAAATTTCAGAAATTTCGGAAATTACATCATTTTAGGAAGTAACGTGCAATTCCGAACACAAATACTTGAAATCTTCGAAACGTCCGATATTTCCTTTTCCGGAAGTCTGAACACTGCTGCACCCACCCACATCCAAACCCACCCAGAATCAATACAATCATTGTTGTAACCTACAAGAAGAATTCTGTCGAGTATTCGAGCACTAATATTTGTGGCGTCACTTCTTATCAGTCTTTGTCAATAGAAAAATCCAGTTCCCAATATATCTTCGGAAGTGAATGCAGAATTTATACTAAAACCTTGAGTCATGTTTCATGTGGGTGAGGGTGTGAGTGTGGGTGTGGGTCGGTGTGGGATGTGGGCATGGGTGTGGATGTAAGTGTAGGTGCAGATATGGTGTGGGTTGTGAGTGTGAGGTAGGTATGGGTGTGGGTGTGGGGTGTGACTATGACTCTGAACTATTTTTTCTTTTTCAGCAAAACCCACGCAGTCCGACCCACACCCACACCCACACCCATGCCCACACCCACACACCCACATCCACACCCTTCTGTTTGCATCATGCATACACACAAGCATATGCTCTCCTTATCTTTTTTATGAAGTGTCTTCATTTTAGCTTGTATTTATTTATGAGTCATATAACGATAGCACATCGATGTGTCATACGGTTGTAAGTCACTGCATTCTGCTGGTATAAAAACGTTGTTGTGTTAATAGAAAACTACATTAGAAGAACTTTGTGGATCTGTACGACAGTCACCAAGATGAAAAAAGTCGAATATTTCTTAGTTGCTGCCTGTCTGACTCTTATGTTTGTCTGCGTCAGTCCATCGTCAAGTCATGGATTCAAAGGCGAATGTAAAGGTTGCATCTGCCATTGTTTAAAGATTTCGACATTTATTAATGCTGAAACCGGAGTCACACACAAAACGTCGACGAACTATGGAAAACGAACTTGTATTGGAGGTTCATGTCAGGTGCCAGGAGGATGCATTTCATCGTGTAGAGGTTTGAAACAATGTAACAAAGATGCAGAAACTACTGGAAGTTGTTCTACCTAAAAAGCCTATGGATATTGTTATTCGCTTTGATATTTTCATTTACACTACTATTTATTTTGTCGACGTTTTCCTATTGTAAATAAATATTTGCCCGTGTCATTTTGTCCGAATAAAGTCTAATAAAACTGTTTCCTTTCAGATATGCACGTGAAAATGTTATTCATGTTTTCGGCTTTCTTTATTTTGGTCACCCTAGTCATTAAAGGGTTCATGTTGCTACTTTTGAACTTTTCGAACAGGAATCTTTTTCTATCTTCAAATATAAATGGTAGTAATCCATCGGCAACATTCAATTCTTGCTCTGTTATTTTGGGAACTCGACACATGGGCGATGAGTCGAATATCGTAAACTATGGAATATATATGCTTGGTTTTCAGCACTTGTATATCAATATCTTTGAAAGTTCTTCTAAATTTGCCTTAATCGAAGGCGGCCATATGGGAGAAAATGTGGCATACGATGCAACATCCTGGGCACTTGTAAAAAATTATGATTGGGAGCATCAAGGCTACCAATGGCGCGTGAATTCTATCCGATGTGAGAAACTAACTAGCTGTCTGCGGAAGAAAACATACATCTACAATCAAGCGCAGGTCCCCTATCATTTTCTCTATGGTCCCAACAGCAATTCATTTATATGGTGGGTTCTCAATGCTTGTGAAATAAATATTATACCGAAATATCGTCATTTTCCATTTACTGGCATCGACTACTATCAACGACACACAACGTGGGAATCTAATTTTTCATTTTTAACGAATCTTTCTAAAGAATAAATTGCAAATATTCTACGAGGATGTGAGCGTGAGTGGAGCTGCAATGACCGGTTTCATTCTAGTTGATAATTAGAACTCATCAGATGACTTCAATTCGGATATGTTAGCGTCCATTGATGTTACGACATGACGCTAACTTCATATATATGTATGTTGTTTCTTTTGTTCCTGCCATATATATACATATATATCTACCAATCTATTGATCATCATGTTCTTATGATGATCATCTCTTTTTTCGTTCTTTCTTTTTCATTTTATTGTATTCTTTGATTTTTCTATCGCTTTCTATTTTGGTTCTCTTTTTTCTCTTTTTTGCCTTGATCGTAGTTATTGTGATAACTACCTTCAGTTCTTGTTTTTCCTCTGGTCGTGGTTATACATCTATTCGTGTTTTCTGTGATTTTCCATCATCATCATCATCTATTAATAAAATATTTGAAACACCAACATAACGGAATTTATTACAACTCGTATTCGATCAGCTGAAGAACAATATACGGTAAGCATTTAAGGGTGAGTTTTCTCAAAATAAGCAGGTTTAGATCCTATATTTCATATTTCAGCCTACGTCAGCATTGGAGGTTGAAGCCATTAGTTACATTCCCAAAACGAGAACCTCACAGGATATTTGCGACGATTTCTGATAGAAGAAGCGTTAGTGCTGATGAAATTACATTTTATTGTATTTCTCCTTATCAAGAATCACATCATTTTCATATTAAGCACACGATTATATACTCGCCTATCACAGATAGCAAAGAATATAGAAGGAAAGAATAGTAGAGACAAAGTACCACCTGATATACGAAGTAAGGACAAAACAATAAGGGCATACATACAATGCATTTATCGGGGGCGTTACAATATTCTCATCAGGACAATAAATTTTCGATTTATCGAAATCGTAATCTGAAGAAATCTATGCAGCAAATAGACTGTTCTGTTAAAATTTCAACTTAAAGATGTCAAGGGTGTGGGTGTGGGTGTGAGTGTGGGTCTGGGTCTGGGATCGGCCTGGCTGTGGGCGGGTGTGGATGTGAGTGCAGTTATTTAGTTCAACTACACTCCCACCAACACCCACACCCAATACCACCGACACCTACATCCACATCCACACTCTGCATCCATACCCACATTCGCACCCACACGCTCAATTAATTATAAGTCAAATACTAACATTATAAGACATATATACATATAACATCATGAAAATATTAACATTATGTAAAATATTAACATCTTAGCATCATGACATATATAATATAAAATATAAACACCATAAAATGCTAAATTTCAAGACAATATATATACAATATCATGTAATATCAATATCATAAATACTAATATTATAAGACATATATATGTCGTATCGAAGTTACACTAGTCGACGAAGTTATTACTTCGACAGACAAAATTGACGAAGTTACTTCAATTAAACTAAATACCAAAAAAATGTCATTTTATTGATGATATTAAAAACAACAACTAAAATTATTGTACATTTTTTATTTTAAAAGTATTTTTATCGTTTTTTACTATGAAACTCAGGCGAACTTATTCAAAAAAATCAAACATTTTTTTAAATTTTAGTTTAAATGATTACAGCTTTATTCTGCTGTCACTTAGATCTGTAACTATTATTATTATTATTTGATATACCCCTACCTTCCAGTGTGGGGTGAAGATCAAAGTACAATACTCAGTGTATAAATACGCAAAAGAGAAAAGAAAAAAGAAAAAAAAGAAATGTACATAAGTCTCTTGAAATTCTTCGGTAATTGTCGTGGTTGATCGTCGTAGAATACTCAGAACCACAGCTATTTCTCCGAAAACTATCTCCAAATCTTGCGGATTTGGTTTCGGTAGTTTTCATCATGGCGCAGATGGTAGCTGGTATTCAGCTTTATCGTCAAGTAGTTGTTTTATGTTCGGATCTCGTTTTGTTTGCTCCAGGCCGTTGCATACGATCGTACATGATTTATTATACCTTGAGGTTTAAAATGTTTCTTACATTTCGGACAAATGTAATCATTGTTTGGGGCTCGAGTTAAAGCTTCACTTACTTTGCGCCAATGTGCATGTTTGATATTCATTTCTGCACATCGTTCGGCTGCTCGTTGTTTGTAATCTTGAACAACATTGATAATGTTAGATGCAGGTGGTTTCAGGGTGTGGGTGCGTGTGGGGTTTGGGTGTCGGTGTGGGTGGGTGGTTGTGGGGTGTGGGTGGATGTGGGGTTTGAGTGTGGGTGTTGGCGTGGATGGTTGTGGGATGTGGATGGGTGTGGGTTGTGAGTGTGGGTGTTGGTGTGGGGGGTGTGGATGTGGATGTGGGGGGTGTAGGTGTGGATGTGGATGAGAATGTGTGAGTGCTGGTATTGCTCATCTCTTCACCCACAGTCACACCCCACACCCACACCCACCCACACCCACACCCACCACACACCCACATGGCTATACTTTCATCTCAACGTTTAAATTCTGTGCGCAGTGCGTAGCAGATAAACAAGCAAGTTTTCAGAGACGATTTCATTTATTGACATAAAAATGAATGAAAATAGCTGAGTTCATTGTTCGATTATTTAGGAAATCACGCAGTCAGCCTCTTCCATGGCTCGAATCAGCTGTCGTTCTGGGTTGAATCGATCAGTCAGTCGATTCATCGGTCCGAAATAGTTATCAATCATCCACTGACGCTTGTAAGTCATGATTTTCTGCACTTGTCTGGATCGACCAGCAACTACGATTGATCGAACGACGAATATTCGATTTTGAATATCACTTATTTCGTACATTTCATTGTCGAAGTTTCCACACATAGCTTCATTCTCAAAAAAGGTTTTATCTTCGAATTCATCTGGGCTCAATGTCAAACAAAGTTTGTAAACTGTTTCATGTTCGGAATTGGATAACTTCCAATAATTACTAAAGTCCGTATATCGACGAATTTGACCTTCGTTGTAGCCAATGGTTTTGCATACACATGCCAAATAGTACATGCATTTAGCAATATCGTTATTCGGCACTTGAACAGATTGACCAATCTGTTCTATCTCGTAATTATTCATTCCAAACATGGCCATCTTTGTTGATTTTTTTTCTGATTTGCTTCAACCCCGATCAAGGTACGTAATTCAACAACTGCTGCTTCGAATACGATGGAATGACCCTTTTATAGTAGTTGAAATCTTGTATCAGCGTCTAGTACCGCTGAATTTTCCAACATCACTGAGTCATTAAACTCGGAAGTAATGTTTGATGCATATTTTTTTTCTCGCAACAGTGTGTGATAAATATTCGTTCCTTTCAAGCGTATTTTGTAAGCTCGTGGAAGAAGACAGAACGTCGAAAAAAATCAACAGACGACACTGAATAAATAACATCATTCATACAATTGAAGCAGTTATTCACAAGCACATTTGGCAAACAAGTCCTTCACTTGATACAACAGAAAAGAAACTTCATTCATTAGAAGTTAACAACTTCATTTATTCTTAGGGATGGAACTTTGTTTTTAGTTTCATTTGATTAAGAGATTTTATTTGGTGATTTACTTTGCGCTTAATATTAATAAAAAATTTGGGTGCGTCACTTAGGGTGTGGGTGTGAGTGTGGGGTGTGAGTGGGTGTGGATGTGAGTGGATATCTCCATCCATACCCACCCACACCCACACCCTTCAACGAAAGAAATTTTCTTGGTTTTTTTCACAAGTCAAAACTCGAGCTCCTTATAGAATTAAGAATCCAAAATACGACTATCACAATGAGAATTCTCTAAATTCTTTAATTTTTAAAATAGTTCGAAATACTTTCTGGACAATATTTTTTATTATTGAAGTTCTATTAAAATAATTATTCATGTAATTTAACTTTTTCACTTTTAAGATCAAGATCATAGAACCTTATTTTACTTATTTATAATTAATATGTTTTTTATCAATCATCTATGACCTTGCTAGATGTAAAAAAAACAACATAGGGAATATCACCACATACACCATCATATGTGCAGATGTTCATTGATAAGACAAGCATGAACATTTTCGTTCGAACGATAAAGAAGATTGCATGATTTGGGCGTAGGTGAAGAGAATATCCATACCTACACCCATACACAACTATAGAATACTATAGCAGACCAGATAGTATGGCTCACTGAAGAAACTATTCGTTTTCGTACTATTATCAGGATGGTTATAGAATCTTTTTTATTGAGTATATCAAATATTTTATTCATGAATTTCAAGATTAAATTAATAACTAATCGCATCAATCATTCATTTAGAAAACTTTTACATTACATTACAGTTAGTAAAAATAACAAATATGTAGAAGAAACATTTAATCAACATCATCAGGAATTCAGCCATTTCTCACAATAGTCACTGAATTCTGGTTGCGATGCAGATTTTTTCTCAGTTTCACTATGTTGAATCATCATTTGATAAATATCAGCAACTGTTTGTTTATTCTTCTCCAGTTTGTTCCGTATATATTTAAGTTTTGATGCTAAATTTTCATTACCACGAACTGAATA
The DNA here is from genome assembly GCA_905250075.1 of Rotaria sp. Silwood1. Taxonomy (NCBI): domain Eukaryota; kingdom Metazoa; phylum Rotifera; class Eurotatoria; order Philodinida; family Philodinidae; genus Rotaria; species Rotaria sp. Silwood1. Next base: position 7,384 of record CAJNOP010002745.1, read on the forward strand.
ATCTAGTCTTTTAAAATGATTTCCAAGTAACATAGCTGCACATATTTGTTACAAAAATTTAAATATTAAATCTTCACCGAATACTCCACAACCCCATTTTCCTGTAACAATAATTTCATCTTTTGATTTCTTAAATGCTGCCCAAGCTTTGCCTAAATCTCGGTTAATATTATTTCTTGTAAAATGACCACTATAACAAGCATCCAAAACAAGAATATCTTGAATATATGTTGGATTTTGTTCATGATAATGACCTTTATAACAAAATGTATCTCCATAACCAGTATAATTAATAAATCGTTTACATCCACGAAGAATAACAATTTCATCATCTTGTAATGTGTCACATACAAGAATAGATAAAAATGCTTCTGGACAACAACTAACTAAAAAGAAAAAAAAAATCTTAATTAATTAAAAAAAAATTTATTTACATAAAACTTCTTCTTGTGTAGCCGATGGAATAATTCTATGTATATGAAGATGTTTATTAGCAAAATCAACAAAACCTTGTGCTTCATTAGCATCTTCCATTCGATCAGTAATTATATTAATTTTTGATGATTCTAATAGAATATTTTGTTTACTCCAATCTGGTAATTCATTACCATATGAATATCGTTCAATTGAAATTTGTCGATCTTCATTTTGTTGTGATGATAGACGAAAATATTCAATTAAACATCGTATTCTTTCAATAGCTAATTCATTATCTAATGAATTATATAAATCATTTAACTCAATATTTCCATATCCTGGTATTGTATTAAGAAAAAAAGCATTGGCAAAAATATAACGTGCTTGTGCTGCTGTATAAACAATACTTGCTGTTGTACCTGCTTGAAGTGGTTCAATTGATTTTTCTTGTGTATGATCAGAAGCCCATTTAGCTATTGTTGGAAGAAGATCATTATAAAAATCAAAATCTAAGCGACGAATAGCTCGATCAAGACAAGGCAAACTTCGATGTTCTTCTTTCTTGATGGGAAATAAATTAACCAATGATTGAAAATTATTATTTTCTTTTGGTATATTAAATACATGTTGTGGATCTGCAATATATGTGGTGCTTGTCGACATTTATTATTCTAAAAACAAAACGTTTTATAATAATTATATACTCTGGAAGAGTAGATATATATATATATATAAAGAGCAATGATGTATTATTTGACACTGTATTAATGTGGCGATTATTCTATAGAAATATATGCCACTAGCATCTATATTTGTTCGATGAATTATTTGCAAATAAAAACGAGTACTTTTCTTGTTTTTTACTATTGACAAGTTGTGCAATTACTACTCAGAAAGTAAACAACAGTGAAGAAAAACAACTTCTAATATTCGTAATAGTTAGTATCATCATGACAATCATAAGGTTTCGAAAAGTAAAACGATCGGTTAATAATTTTGTTTTTTTTTTAAATATAAAATATATGGTGCGCTTTCTTTTGCCGTTTCATACTCATAAATTTTACAATTATAATATATGTATAATTAGGTATGTTTATTAGAGTGAAACAAACTATAATCTCAGACAGATAATTATTTAAGTATATGAATTTATAAATAATAAATCTAATAATATAAAAATTTGTTTTTGTATCATCAAATATTTTACCATTAAGTTTTATTAACCAATAATTAACCTTTCATTGTTTTCTAGGATTCATCCAGATCCGTCCACAGAAACAAATAAAAAAAAATACTGTTGTTTTATTCAACCTTTGTATATATGTAATATGAAGGTTTAGGTACTCTTTTTTTCTAAATAAAGACTCGCGTGCCCATTTCATTGGTGGTAATATAGAGTGTGGGTGAGTTTGACTGGAGTTGTAGAGTGTGAATCTTCTGTTATTGTCTACACTCATGCTCACGCCTTTAGTTATCATAAACAATCAAATTACAAACGAATCAAAGGAAACCCATCCAAAAAAAACAATTGTCAGACAATAGATGGCAGCTTCAGTAAGACGATAAATGATGCTCACAATATTGTATTTCTTGTTGAGTTCATGTGTGGACCCATAGTATAATTTCTTTTCTGTTGAGATTAACCCTGACTTTTCAAATACATATTATCAATCAACATAAGACTAGTCTGAAACATGAAATGTTAATATAGTAATACATGAAAAACGATGAAGTGGATCTGCTTGGACGTCACAACAACAACAACAACAAAAAGTTCAAGGAATAGTTTATTCTTCAACTAAATTAAACATTGACGATGATAGAATTATCAATCGATAGATGATCATCGAACAAAATTCTAATTTGTTTTAAGGATAATCAATGTAAACTATGAGCTTTTCATTCTTGAGCGTGTGGGTGGCTGGTGTGGATGTGGGTGGGTGTGGGTGTGGGTTATTCTCCTTTAATCATCCACGCCCTGTCGGCGGTGACTGGTCAGTCAACCAGTTTACACTAATAATTATAAGCATAATACATGTTGATCATAAAGTGTTGGTATGGATGTGGATATTCTTTATAATCACAAGCAAGGTCCATATTCTTGTGCACACTCTATTTGAAATGAACTTCCTTGTATGAGAATTTTTTTTTTCGTTGTTCTGTTATCTTGAATGTTTTAATTTTGATAAGTGTAATTTCTCTTCACAAAGCCCACAGTTGAAAGATATTAAAATAAAACGAACGATAGAAAAAGAAGATAGATAAAAAAAAGTAAAAAGATTGCTTTCTGCCAAAAATAATAAACGAATCATTCGACTCACTCTCAATTAACATCCACACGCATACCTTTCAGCAGTATTTATCATTTCGGATTTCTACAGATTTATTAGAAAAATCCTTTCAGAAACTAAAAATTTGAACTTAGCTCTACTCTATTAGAGAACCTAAAGAGAAGTCTCTGATCAAAATGCACTTTTTCTTGAAAACGAACTTTCTCAATTGTTTTACATGACCGTGAAAAGGTCAAACATTGTTCCTATTTCAAAATAAAAGGCAAAGCAACCAGACTATTTAATTTAAATTGATTACAATAGGTGATTTTCCACATTAATCGTTTGAATAAGAAAACAATTATTAATGCCTTCATTCAATTTACTAATTTAATCAAATAAATAACAGACACAACAGATATACAAAGAGGTTAATAGAAAAAAAATCATATTGGATTTCTTCATATGAAAATACTGGCAAAGAGTTCGTCTGTCTCGATATAAAAATTCAAAAACTATTTTCCTCTTATAAAACCATGATCATATGATGCCCGATCTGTTGCACCTAATCATACTAATTGAATATTGCTTGATGCAAATCTTGCGATCAGCAGTTCATACGAGTAAGAGTTCTGGACTAATGACTATTTGAATTGAACTGAGGCCATTTGAAAAAAGAAACATAAATTAAATTTGAATAAATATACTCTCCCAAAGCTTCATAGGAGAGTGTGGGTTTAGGGTATGGATTAAGAGAATGGTCAAACCCACACTCATACTCCGACCTCTGTCATACACACTCTTGAATGTTTTTTTTCTGAGAAGTCAAATCATGTGCAGTAACAGAGCGATCGATTCTAAATTGTTACCTATACATGAAGAAAATAAAATGTAATTTACTTCAACTCTATCGAGTGGAACTAGCTGAAAAGAAAAAATTCCAAATGCGACTTGAAAGCAACGTACAGAACAAAAATTCGATGCCAGTAAAACCGTAACGCACACATACTTGGGTTGTATAGATTCTCTTCTGAATGAAAAACATTCCGACAAAAATCAACACTTCGATATGGACATGCAGAACAAAACTATTGTAGACGATACAATTGCTAAACATTTTTGTTTAGTATCAGATGAGATGGAAGCAAAAGTGCTTCAGTAAGTAGCGAAAATAAACATGGTATTGATGATGGCACATGGTAGACGTCTCTTGTATGAGCAAAGATGTTTCATTGTCAATTTCTTTCAGATAAAATGCATGACTTCAAATTCTAATAATTTAACGACGACACTATCTAATATTTCTGTGCAAAACCGAAGTCGGTCATTCACTGTTTCTACTGAACCTAGTCGAGAGTCCATCGACGAAAATGTTTCCAGTTTTGATGGGCAAGCACAAATAGTTCCGGACGGCTTGTGTAAGTAAAAATTGTTATGCTAGAAAAGCTTTATAAATCTCGATTATTTGCGCGTATCAAAAGCGACACATGCAATTGAACTCGATAGAATTAAATAAAAAGTTATTGTGCTCAACTATTGCATGCATTAAGTCTATCTCATCGTTCAGGAAGTCAATTGCAAACAGGAGATTAACGCTAGAGATTTATGCTTTCTCTCTCGATTGTTCAACACTACAGGATTAGTAAGAGAATCTTAGATTGAGATTAATCGAAACTTTGTCTAGAGTATGCTCGCTAGGAAACAACAAACTGGCTACCATAAATGGATCTCAATCTATTCTATAAGTCAAGCTTAATAATATCAGTCAAAATTTAAAAGACATCATCTAGATGCATTACCTGTCTGGAACTGTGAACTGGAGCACAATATATATGAAAAATCGAACAAGAGAACAAAAAACTGAGATTTTACTTAGAAACATTTCTCAATCATAACACTAGATGAGTAGTGTGTGGTAACAGATCACTATCAACTTGTTCTATTCAATCCCAGCTATTGGGTAGAACGTGATCGACTGATGTAGTTTAGTCAAATGTCAGTTGTAAGAGATATTTGACTATGAAATCGGTCAATATAGAACGAAACGTTTCTCACAATATGTAAAATTTCTTTGTACTAGTATGCTACTATAAGAAAAGCTAAGGCCATACTGATAGCTGATATTATGGATATCATTGATCCTAATTTTTGGTGTATATTCATTTTCTGTGAACTATTTCAGAGTTATTATTTTGTAGCATTCTATGCTGTCATTTACTGTCTCATACCGCGTAGTAAACAAAAATATGTTTTGTGATCCGAATGTGATTCGTTTTTCTTTATATCTATGATTTTGTGATGATATCCATAGAAGAATAAAACATGCTGCATAGAATTTCTTTATCTATGTTATTCTTTGGTTTTTGAAAATATATAGTATCGATTTTATAGTTTCTCTCTTTATCTTACAAAAAAATTGATCACCGTCTAATGGTAGTAAACAGTTTTCAATTCTTACGTGTGGGTGTCATTTAGCAGAGAATCTGTCATATCTTATTGTAGAGCTTAATGCAATTGAAGAAGAACGGTTGATGACTGTGGTCCTTACGTATGAGATACGAGAAAATGATGTTCAATGCCTTCGCAAACTTAAAAATTTCGAAATTGTCGTTCTTTGCGACAATTATTGGATAATGACAAGTGCTGTTGATGGAACGACATGTACTCACTGGGATGAGTTACGAGTATTTGTACGTTTGGTTGTGGAGATCGGTACGACATTCGACTCCAACGGAACAGTGGCGGAGCCAGGATTTTGGGCTATGGGGGCTCGGCGTCCTCCCCTCTCGCAACGAAATTTTTGATGCGTGCATTTTGTTCATTAGGGTGGCTCACAGATCCGTAGAGAGGGCTGAGTTCCTCTCATGGATAAAATACACATATCAAAAATCTCGCTAATGGAGGCTTAAAAGTTCGTAGGAGGGGCTGAATTCCCTAATCCTCTGGCTCCGTCACTGGAATGGAAGGGTGTGGGTTTGAGTACTGTTTTCCTTTCAATCATAACCACATTCACACCTCACCCACACTACACAATACACATCCACACTCATACTGTTTCTAATGAAAATTGATCAACTGATTGAGAGCATGAAGAGAAAAATGAATTATCTCAAGGATAAACATATATTATCTCAATGGAAAAAGCATTCATGCATATATCGACAATCATAGCATTTAACATCAACACTTCGTTCCACTCTAGCGTTATCAGTAGAGCCTGCCCAGTTGGTCTCGAACTCATGTGAGTCGGAGGTATGAATGTATCTGTTTCCCTGCGAGTGCGTTCTTTTTATTCAAACACACACCTACATCCGCACCCACACAGTCCATATCTACACTCACATCCACAGCTATACCCACCGATACATCCACACCCTCCAATTGCTGCTTTTCCATCAAGGCGATGTTCATTCGATGAGCTTTAATGAGTAATAGAAAAGTCTAGAATGGTTTGGTTTTGAAAGTCTTCCTTCTTGTGACATGGAGATTTTACTAGGTTTGTCAATAAAAAACTGTGATTCCCCGTCAGATTACTGAAAAAGGACTTTCGAGTTTTCATTTCAAAATTTGTACACGCAGAATGCTTAATGATATTAGACCACTGAGCAAGTTGTAATTTTTCTAATACCTCCTATCCTAAGATATTGAAGATTCGAAATTGTCTCATGTATAAAAATGAATGTCAGTCAGGTATTTATATCTGCGAAAGAAAATATTAGAAAAACTAAAACTTGCACAATTCACTAATTTTTATTAAGAACTCTATTCGTCTAAAGTTTGAAGTGGAAACTCGAAAGTCGATTTTCCCAGTTACCTGAGGGGTGAGATCGCGACAGCTTGTCTTTTTAAAACCCAGTAAATTTTCGAGAACTCGAGAACGAACATTCAGAAAACCAGACTATTCTAGACTTTTCTCTTACTCGATAAGGCTTATGAAATAAACATCGTGTCCATTGAAAAGCGATTAGATCTCTGAAAAAGTTTTCTCGCAATCTCTACTGATCGATTTAAACCTCTAATGTCATTCTATTAAACAATGAGTGGTAGAAAAACCAATGAGTTAAATGTTAAAAAGCATTCTTTTCCTTATTTTCTCAGTTTGAAAAGTAAAAAAAACAACAAACTTCATCTTTATTTCATCTGAAAATGATGCATAGCTCATCAATTGAAATTTGCTTTCCCGTTCTACTCGTGAAAATTATATAAGCAATGAGACATAATCGCTGTTCGTAGAGAAACAAAAAAAAAAAATAACTCCAAAGCCATGTTTATTTCATGATTATTTTATTAATAATATTTACACAACAACAAGAAAAATCTATATGTACATAAAAAAATCATAATAACCAAATTTCTATAGTTTTTCCATTATTTTTAGCATTAATTCTTTGTTCATTGAGAATATGATTAGGAAATGTTTGACGACGTTTTTTAATAAGATAATCACATGTAACAGAATCATCGAGTAATGTATCCTGTCTATAATTAATGTTAAGATCAGATAAATTTGTTAAATGAATAATAAATATCTCAATAAGATGTACATAATCATCAAATAAGCACACTTGAAGTTCAATATGACTAAGTGATGGAAAACGTTCAAGAAATTGTGATGCACAATTTAAAGGAAAATAAATATTATTTGTTATTGATTCGATTATTTTAATTTGCTTGAAAATTGGAATAAGAAATTCATTATCGATTAATTCTGATAAAAGTAAATATTCACTACTAATTATAAGATTCATCACATTTGGACATGCTCTAAAATGGAATAGAATCATTTCTTTTTGAAATAGAAATTCTTCTTCTTTTAAGAATTATAGAATCGATTTGAAGATCTTCAAAAAAAAAAGATTTTCTTTGAGACTAGTCAAAAACGAAATATTACTTCAATACATATTAACAATACTTACTGTAGTATATATTGAATATTTCTTCATAGAGTAGTACCAAACGCTGGTCGAAATTCTATTTACGTTACATTAGGTAAATGAACAAAATGTGAAAAACAATCAACACTTTCTTGTGCATAATAATTAAATTTTGTTTGATGAGAATTAACTGAAAAAGAAATCAACTTTGTCTATATTTGACAGAAAAACGAATTATTTTTCTTAAATAGATTTTACAACCAAAATAAAGAATATATATATCCTTCATACCAATGTCGAATAGATTGTTTGACAATGATGAACGTATTGATGGAAGCTGTATGATAAGATATTTGATTACTTGAAATAAAGAACAAGGCCAAGTAACTTTTTGTCTATTTATCAAACATAATCCTAATTCTATTTCATTTGAATAAAAAAGATGATGATCCTTTATTGTTGTTGTTTTTGTTGATCGTGTCTTAAATGATCCACAAAAAATAAAAGGAATATTTAAATATCCATTTGATTTATGTTTATGATTGTTTGATGTTCGTAACATGATAAATTCTTTTGAAAGAAGAAGAAAAACACATGTTATGTTTAAATATTAGCACAAACATTTTTTTGTAAAAATGAAAAGAAAAATTAACATCTTAAATTGGTTAAGTTCTTTTATTATCATTTTTTATGAATGAATAGAAGAATTTCGAGTATAGTTTAAAAGTTAGAAAGTAAAAATTCTGAAGTCATAAAGAGAATAATTATTATTTCTTCTATTTTCTTTTTTATTTGATTTTTTCAGACAGTCCATAAAAGCCACGACTGAAGTCGCTTAATCGAGGTTGTTAGATTTTGTTCGATTTGAGATATGTTGTAAAGGAAAGAGTTTTAAGAATTTTTCCGCAAGCTGTTGGAAAAAATGCTATTTCGTTCTCGAACTATTTAAATTTTTCTGAGGGTATTATCACCAAAAAACAAAACACATTTTTTGTGACTTTTTTTTATTTATTAACATTCATATTATACCAAAAATGCATCGTGGTTATTTTTTTAATGTGTTATGGGTAGACA
>CAJNOP010002746.1:0-16010 GCA_905250075.1 Rotaria sp. Silwood1
TCCCTCTATGTCTCGAAAAAAACTATAAAAGCTAATTGTAGATTATCTCTCGTTTCTACGATCTTAATATCACTCGAAAAGAAACTCTTGTCTAATCCTATGATGAGAGCATTAAACAAGAGCGAAACACATCATTATGTGCTTGGCATATCCATGTCATACATCTGACGAAATTCTTTGTCAAATTTAGACGTATTGTCATAGCTTCACTTGATATTTCTTATCTTCATGTAAAATATTTTAATTCTCAACATATACTCACACACAAAAGTAGTTAGAAGAAATAGTAGTAGTGCTAAGTAGAAGTTAGGAATAATGAATCAATGAAAAAAAAAGCTTAAACCAGCAGTGGCAATATTAACAGGTCTGTAAAAAAATGTTTAAATTGTCAGCACCTTCATTGGCGACGACGAAATCCAATTTTCCATCGTTGTCTAAATCATCAACAGAAACCGAGAACGGAAGAGATCCATAACCGGGCGAAAAAAGCTTGACACTTGTGAAGGAGCCATTCCCATAACTAAGCAACACACCTATGTTGTTTGTGCCATAATTAGCGACAATAATGTCTAGCAAGGTGTCATTGTTGAAATCTTCAACAGCAACCGCGTTTGGTTGAGAGCTTAAACCAGTTGTAAACGTTTTCTGGCTTGAAAACGAACCATTGCCCCATCCAAGAAATATACCAACATTGTCACTGCCATGATTCACGACAACAATATCAAGTAGGGTATCGTTGTTGAAATCACCAACGGCTACTGACCACGGAGAGGAATCAGTTGCATATGCCATTTGATTTCTGAAAAAACCATTGTCGTATCTCAGAAAAACGCCAATGTTGTTATTGCCTGAATTCGCCACTGCTATATCCATTTGACTGTCATTATTAAAATCTCCAATGGCGAATGACTTAGGGCGAGATCCATTCCCAGTTATGAGTCTCATCTGCTTAAAAAACCCTTCATTAGGATATCCCTGATGTATACTGACACTTTGCCCATTAACATTAGAGACGACGACATCTAGTCGGGTGTCATTATTAAAATCGCCAATAGCTACAGATGAAGGACTAGTGCCCGTTGAATAGATCATTTGATTTGTAAAAACACCATTGCCATATCCAAGAAGGATACTCATAGTGTTGTCATTCCAATTAGTGACAACGATATCCAATAGGGTGTCATTATTAAAATCATCAATAGCTACAGAACTTGGTCCAGAGCCAGTTGAATATGTCGTTTGATTCGTGAAAGAACCATTGCGATATCCGATAAGTACACTTATAGTGTTGTCATCATAATTAGTGACGACGATATCCAGATGGGTATCGTTGTTAAAATCACCAACAGTTACAGAACCTGGACTAGAGCCAGTTGGATATGTCGTTTGATTTGCAAAAGAGCCATCGCCGTATCCGAGAAGGATGCTTACAGTGTTGTCACCCCAATTAGTGACGACGATATCCAGATTGGTGTCGTTGTTAAAATCACCAACAGCCACAGAGTATGGTTTAGAACCAGTTGAATATGTCGTCTGATTTGCAAACGAGCCATCGGCATATCCAAGAAGGATGCTTACAGTGTTGTCACCCGAATTAGCGACGACGATATCCAGATTGGTGTCGTTGTTAAAATCACCAAGAGCTACAGCAATTGGGTCAGAGCCAGTTGAATATATCGTTTGATTTTCAAAGAAGCCATCACCGTATCCGAGAAGGACACCTACAGTATTGTTCTTAGAATTAGCGACCACGATATCCATATGGGTATCGTTATTGAAATCACCAACAGCTACAGAGAATGGGTTAGAACCAGTTGAGTATGTCGTTTGATTAGTGAAAGAACCATTCCCATATCCGAGAAGTAAGCCAACAGTGTTGTCTCCTCGATTAGCGACGACCATATCAAGCGTGTTGTCGTTATTAAAATCGCCAAGAGCTACAGATCGGGGCCAGACGCCAGTTGAATATTTAATGTCATGATTGAAAGATCCGATGTCGTATGTAACCAGCACATCTATATAATCGATGTCATCATATGCAACGAAAATTTCTGAACGCCCATCTTTGTTGAAACTACCAGCACCAATCATCAGTGGAGCAAAATCAAAATTTATACCGTAACGTCCTTGATTTTCAAATGTTCCATTTCCACTTCCAAGAAACGTAACAAGACTTTTAGTACCATAATTGGCCACGGCTATATCTGCTTGACCGTCTCTATTGAAATCATGGATAGTGATGGAGTAAGGATGAGAATTTAAGCCTGTTGAGAGCACCATTTGATTTCCAAAAGTGCCATTCCCATAACCAAGAAAGACACCTATGTTATTAGTACCATAATTGACAACAGCGATATCTAATAGGCTATCGTTATTGAAATCAAAAAGGGCAACGTTTCGCAAATGAGAACCATCGGTAGGCGCAAATATGATTTTGTCTTTCAGAGCTCCTCTGTCATACCGAAGTAGTACACTTACAGTGTTGTCATTAAAATTAGCGACGACAAGATCCGGTCGAGTGTCGTTGTTGAAGTCACCAACAGCTACAGCAATTGGGTCAGAGCCAGTTGAATATGTCGTTTGATTTTCAAAAGAGCCATTGCCATATCCGAGAAGGATGCTTACAGTATTGCCACCAAAATTAGCAACGACGATATCCAGATGGGTGTCGTTGTTAAAATCACCAACAGCTACAGACAATGGTCTAGAGCCAGTTGAATATGTCGTTTGATTTGCAGAAGAGCCATCTCGATATCCAGGAAGGACGCTTACAGTGTTGTCATCCCGATTAACAACGACGATGTCCAGTTGGTTGTCATTATTAAAATCACTAACAGCTAGAGCTACTGGGCTAGAGCCAGTTGAATATGTCGTTTGATTTGCAAAAGAGCCATTGCTATATCTTAGAAGTACACTCACAGTGTTGCCACCAAAATTAGCGATGACGATATCCAGCTGGGTGTCATTATTAAAATCACCAACAGCTACAAAGACTGGGTCAGAGCCAGTAGAGTATGTCGTTTGATTTGCAAAAGAACCATCGCCATATCCGAGAAGTACACTGACAGTATTGCCATCAGCATTAGCGACGACGATATCCAGATAAGTGTTGTTGTTAAAGTCACCAACAGCTACAGCTTGTGGCGTAGAGCCAGTTGAATATGTCGTTTGACTCGCAAACGAGCCATTTCCATATCCTAGAAAGACACTTACATTGTTGCTACCAAAATTAGCGATGACGATATCCAGATTGCTGTCATTATTAAAATCACCAACAGCTATAGAGACTGGCCAAGAGCCAGTTGAATATGTTGTTTGATTTGCAAAGAAGCCATCACCATATCCGAGAAGTACACCTATAGTGTTGCTATCCCTATTAGCAACTACAATATCTAGTCGGGTGTCGTGGTTAAAATCACCAACGGCTACAGAGCATGGAGAAGTGCCAGTTGAATATGTCGTTTGAATAGGAAAAAATTCGTCATAGCCAAGCATGATACCTATAGTGCTTGTATCATTGTTGATGAAGGCAATGTCTAAACGATTATCTTTGTTTAAATCACCTATGGCAATGGAGATTGATGAAGAAGATCTAGTTGAATACATTTTTGCGCTTGCAAAAATACCGTTGCCATATCCGACAAGTAGAGCTATATTGTCAGTGCCATTATTGGTTACAACTAAATCCATTCGATTGTCATTGTTGAAGTCACCAATCCCAATAGCATATGGAGAAGCAACACCGAGGGAATACGTCACCTGGCTCATAAAAGTTCCGTTACCGTGACCCAGAAGTATACCTACACTGTTATTTCCATGGTTAGTGACAGCAATATCTAGCATGTCATCTTCGTTTAAATGACCAGCGACAAGCGAGTATGGATGGGAATTAAGACCAGTTAAGAGCGTGCTTTGTCTTGTGAAAGTGCCGTTACTAACCCCAAGCATGATACCGACATTATTGGTACCATAATTGGCGATAGCAAGATCCATCTGCTTGTCGTTGTTGAAATCGCCACTGGCAATCGCTAACGGGAAAGCATCATAGCCTGTATAGAATGTGCTTGACCCTGAAAAACTTGCATTCCCATATCCATAAAATACAGTCACACTGTGTGTGCCGTAGTTAGCAGTGACAATATCTAATATTGCATCATTATTAATATCTGCTATATGGATCCAAACGGGCCGAGATGATGCAATAGATAGAGTTGTTTTGTTCGCAAAAGATCCATTTTGAAATCTAAGAAATACACCGACGCTATTATTACCGAAATTTGCGACGGCGATATCGAGTCGCTGATCGTTGTCGAAATCACCAACAGCAATCATGTACGGAGCAGAGCCATAACCAGTTGAAAACATGAATGGACTTGCCACAGTACCGTTGCCATGTCCAAAATATATGGCTATATTGTCAGCAGCATAATTGGCAACAACAATGTCTAGCGAGGTATCGTTGTTGAAGTCTCCCATGGCAACTGCTCGCGGACCATACTTATAGTTAATTGGATTGTGGGCAGTTGCTTTAAAATTAAATTGACATTTTGGAACTAAGTAACGCAAGAACAAAGAAATAAAGACTGATCAGTTACTATGATTCAGCTATTCCTAATGGATCGTATCAGACTTCGATAATCCTGATGATTTGCTATTTAGAATAGTCAGATCATTACAAACAAATCTGAGTGAGAACCAGCACTTTTCAATATAACCTAGTTTTGTCTCGTGAAACTCATAGTGACTGAGGAAGAACAAAGACAGTAGCTAACATGATGACAAAAAGAACTATGAACTTTCCCTAACTAAGAGTTCAAAACTCCATTCGTTTCTCTCTTACTGATTCTTCAAGGACATGCCATTAGCTACAATTAGAATATAATGATGAAAATTTCGGACCGTTTCGAAATCAAATGAATATCAGTATGTCTGTGTTGCAAAATTCTTGTCATCGCGTCATGAATATCACGCATTGTTAATGAACAACAACAATAAGAATATAATAAGTTGTTTGACGAGTATTTGAGATTACGCAATGAATAGAACACTGACAGTTTATTAACAGTTATCACCTGATGAGTTGAGTGATGATTAATTTCTACAGTTGAACACCGTGATCGTACTCCAATGTTGTAATATGACCTGTATAGCTATATGATGGTTTTGGGTAATTGATAAGAGCTTTTTATTTTGTTAGAGGGCTGAAACGGCGAATTAATATTACGGACAGGTTATCTTATTGGGTAATGGAACATGTGTCAGTTTAATTTTTTGCTTCAAAGAAACTTATTTTACGAAAATAACCATGTGTTTGAAGTGTGATAAAATGGTTATGAGATTGAGGAATCCGAACCCATTTATGATTTCTCAAAATTTGTAGTGTCATTTTGTTGGAGATGTAGTCCTTCCAGAGAGAAAACCTCAAGGCTACACATTTCGAAAGGTCACGAATAAAGAAGGAGGACGCATAACAAGACAAATCACCTATTTGGGAAACGATTCAATGACTTCTGATGCATATTGCTGTACCATATTTTTACTGAAGTAAGATGGCTGTACACTAACAGTAACTTTGTGAAAACATTTGTTTTCTTGCCTATAAATAGTCTCATTTGAAAGACGAGTAAATTATCTACAAACTCTCAGATGAAAAACTAAAGTTATGTCGAGATAATAGTGTTTCTATCGATATTTCGGGTATATCAGGAAGGTTCTGACTTCTTAATTGCTTTGGAGACAGCTTTACGATGGACTGTCCTCTTCAAAGTGTGATGCAGTTTTTGACGGACTACACCTTGGTAAAGTTTTCTTGTGGATATCATAATTGTACAGATGAGATACCTCCACTAATGATCGTAGATCGATTCCAGAAAACCACATAACCGGCTTCTGTTGTGTTAATATGAATACCATATGTTCTTCTGAAATTACAACACATATGGTTGCAGTTTTAGGCACGAACAAACCTCAAAAAGCTACAGCTAATAAAATAACTAGAAGAAATCTACACCAACGGTTAGTCCGTCAAAAATTGCATCAAATCCTATAGAAACACTATTAGTTCACCGTATATTCAGCTTATAGTTATCTTATTGTTGGATATAGCCGTTTGGGTGCAGTGACAATATGGTATATTCATCTGGATTAGGAACCATTGATTGGCTTTCTAAATAGATTAAATGTGGTGTTCAATAATTTGCTGTCTCATTCTGCATCGAAATAACGGATGAGGCAGATTAGATGGCTACATTTTGCATTTCAATTTTTACTCACTTAATACGTTGTATTAAAAAGAAAAAATATACCACAAGATGCAACGTGAAAAACTCTACAATTTATACGGACCAGCTTTTTTAACCGCTGTACTTTTTTCTTTCAAAATGCACAGAATTTCGAGAGACCTAATTTCGACCATGCGAAAACGAGATTTTCTTTGTACAAGATGAATTCGTTTTTTCTTATTTCATCTTTTTATCACCTGATAGTTTTTAGTTGAAAAAACAAAATATACTACTAGATGCACCGTGAAAAGCTACACAATTTACACAGTACAGCTTATTGTGTTTGTTTTCGAAAGCAACAAAATTTTGTGCGACATTTTTTCTCACGGTCGAAATTCGATCGCTCAAAATCTTGTTCATTTTCAAAGCACATGTAACCTGATATTAAGTAATTGAAAATTGAAATGCAAAGTGTAGCCATTTAATCTGCCTCAGCCGTTACAGACTTGTTTCGAAAATTCTGATGTAGGCAAATTCGTTTTCTTATGTGTCCTTTCTCTGGATTTCATGCTTTTGGAACATTTTGGATCAAAGTTCATAAAAGAGGCTTTGTTTGAGACAAAAATCAAACTGACCAATATGCCCTCACTAGCAAGTAGTACTTACCACTTACTGGTAACCTTAGTAATATGAAAGTGATACTCATAAATACCTGTTCTTTGAGCTTAAAGTTTTCTCGTCGGTAAAATTCATAGGATAGAAAAAAATCCAAAAGAATTCGTACTATTAGCTATATCTCAATAAAGGAAGATTTTCACGAGCTAACTTCTTACAAACTCATTTTCCACCTTGCTGCTTATCGTATAAAAAAAGACGATCTTTACCTAACGTTTTTCTTAACAAGGAAATTACAATGATACGAAGAATGAGAATAAAAAAAAGTCAAGGAAAGGATTGATCAGTCTAATGATGATTATAATTTGAAAAAAGAGTGAATCACGTTCTTGTTGCACCAAGAAAAATGAAACATTGGCCCATCAATACAACTCTTTTCATGCATCTGTCTGTTTCAAATTTGAAGCAAGTATCTTTAACATTCTAAAATGCCCCAGGATCAATTTTCAAAAAAGATTTTTCAGCCAGGCGCACTTTATCATAGGTGGAAAAGGCAGAATTTAGGTATAGGTGTGCGAGTTTATAGAAGAGAAACATTCACTTAAATAGCGGTATATGAATGCTAATGTGAATGGATTTTCGGAGTCTTGCTCTTCCTATTCATTATATCATCTAATATGGTTTCCGTTTCAAATATTTGAGGTATGCTTTCCATAGAGACTAAATACAATGTGTTCTTTGTCAGGCCTGATTGAAGATAGTGCATTACAGAACAATTTGTGTGATGTTAGGTTTAATAATTATAACACATTTTTATTATCGTGATATGTGAACTATGTTAAAATAGAAATGTGCTTACTATTTGTCCACTTTGTGAAAACGATCAACTACTGATCAGTTATTAGTCAGATAAAACTATTATTTTATGACATGTATACAAAGTTTTACAGCTTCAAAGAACTGTAACAGAAATAAACCCCCGGACACATTAGAAGACCCCCCCACCCCTGTAGTAGAGATGACCCTCCCTTGAATCAACGAAGCGAAGGATAGATGAGAAGACCCACCCATCTCCTCTGACGATCCCCTTAGAAGCAGGTGAGCAGGTCCTCTAATCTATCCTTTGGGTTGTTGATTCAAGAGAGGGTCATCTCGACTATAGGGGTGGGGGTCTTCTAATGTGTCCGGGGGTTTAAATCACTAGAAAATATGTGAGAACATGCATGAATCAAAAAGAAAGATTGAAAAAGAAAACGAATGTACTTGAACATACTAGAAAAGAAGATATATACGTATTCAAACTTGATATCAGAACGAAAAAAGATAGAGATGGAATATGCATACTACTTACATTCCTTTACCGGTAGCATTAAGTGAGAAAATGTAGAGTTATGTACCGTTGAGAAGACATATTTATTTTCGTAATGTTCTATGAGAATTGAGTTGTATTTTCTCTTATTCTTTCGTATTTCTATTATATCCAAGAATATATCGATGAGATAGAGAAAAAGAAATCAAGGATAAGCTGTTGTTTTCATTTAGTGACGTGAATGAGTACCACCAAAAACAATAGAAGAAGTGATTCTAGAAAATTGAATAAGATAAAGTTGATGTTTCAGTAATAAGTAACAATGCGTAACAACAATTTGTAGAAACCAGCTCGTGAAATTGTTGTTTTAATGACATATGAAAAAACTAAGCGAAAACGCGATAATCTTCGTCTTAAAGAAACTTACTATCTGCGTTCCTCTAGAACAAAGCGGCAATGTGATGATGCTTTCTGGAATCGTTTCCTAATCTATAATTTCTTCCAATAAGTGAAATAGGAAGGCTCGAGTTAGAGACAAAGTATCAAATCTACTGATGATGATCACCTTAGTTGATTAGCGTTCGTCAAAGCATATTTGAAATGGACAAGTGAAGCAGTCATAATGCTTATAATTCTGTTCTCGCCAGATGGTTTGAGTGTTTTTAACCCAGAGTCACAATACAAATGAAACAGAATCGAATAAACTGTGAACTTTTATCGTATTGAATACGAAGAATACAAAGCTACAAGTACGTACCTGGTGATTTTGGTGAAGTATAGCAAACTACCAGTATACCTATGATCGTAAGTATACTTGTAATCATAGGCAATACAAAGGTAGGCTTGGGTATGAAATCCAACATTAACCAATAAAAAAGCTTCCTAGGAAAGAGCAACAACAACAATATTTTACATTAAAAGAAAAAGTCATACATATTCTGTTGAAACGTATAATTTTTTATTCTATTGATACTTTTATGCTGAGCGTCTCTTGCATTTTGTGCATTTGCTATCGTCTTTGGCTTGTTGGTTGAACTGACAAACCCACTTTTCTTTGGAAATGAGGACTTAGTTGATTCAGCGCTGTTGTTCATGCTAACCATTTCAATCTAAGAAGAGATAGTAGGTAAGGAAGAACACATACCTAGCATGAACATATAAATAAATCTCTAACAATGGAGAGTTTCTACAACAAACTGTTCCTGCAGTATTTCTGCTGAATCCGTTCAGTCCACATACGTATAAGGATACAACTTTTCTATGCCATTTCAACAATTTCTCAACTATTAAATAAATGTGTTTGATATGTTAAGGAGACGGCACAAGGTGTCTGACGATAAAGTTATACTCGATGAAAACACTGTGCGGATACTGCAGCATATTAAAACGGTTATCAAAGCTACCGGTTATTTACTTTTTGCTGATTTTTATCAAAACTAATACACATTATTTTTTCTGTCTTCAATTCTGTTGCATAAATACTTTCAGATGGAAGACTTTCAACATGTTTTCTAACAATATTTTTTAAAATAGTCTCTTGCAGAATTTCAGATCCGTCGAACTTTGATCAAGACATCACAATCACCATTTTTAGAATTGTTACTTGGAGAAGTAAAACTTTCCTAGAATTTCTATATATAAAAGGCATATCGAAGTTATTTCGTCCTCTTTTCGACATCTACAAAAAAGTTATCAAAGTAAGATTAGTTTTGAAAGAAAAGTATATTAAAGTATTCCAACGTAGAAAGTTTTTCTTCGTGGGGAAATGTGAGATTTTATTTGGGCTTATTACAAAAGACTACGAATATTGTCTATGCAAGCTATGCCCGATTTTGTCTATGTTTGAACATATTCGGCGAAATATGTTTGTTCGAAATCTGAATATTACGAACTGATAAATTTTTGACGAAACTATACCTCAAAGAGTTGAGGTGAAATAGTGAATGGCAATTTCTGGTTCTTCACCTCTTTTCTTCAATTGCGATTATGTTGGATACTCTGTTCAATAGCATTAAGGCAACAATAAAACCAAATGATCGAGTTTATCGTTTCAATAATGTCTATAAATAGACATCAATGACAACGATTGGTGAGAAACATGTCGGCCATATCAATTGCTACATAGAGAGAAAAGAGATGATCACCTTTAAACGTATGAAAAAATTTTCTTCGGGTAGCCGCCATTTTTGAACTGGCATCCGAAAAACTTTGTCAAGTTTTAGCAAGAAACAGCTCGATTCCTTACTGTTATCGGTACTACGAGTAAGATTTAAAATATACCGATAGTGTCTCTGGCTGCAATGGGCGAACATTGCATAAGTTATGCTGTCTGAAAAAAAACCTCATCAATTAGGTTTTTCTAGATCGGCAAATTAGTCTTCTCTCCTCTGTATATATCTTTTCAAATAATATCGAAATATTGCTTTAGCTATATTTCCGGGAGGCCTTGATTAACAATATATCAGTTAGTTTCTTTTTGTTTGGCTGAATCTTCGGAAAACCTTATGCTTTTATTAAATCGACGACAACAGCTGTCATTTTTGTGAAATGAAAGTATAGAAGTTTCTCTCTTTCTGCTTTCAAATTTTTTTGCGTTTACGGTGGATACGAGACTTTTGCCTCCAGATCAGTGCTGTTCGATTTATTTTTATTGTGATAAACAAAAACTCTAGACTTTATTACATGCTACATCAGAATTATACCTACTGAGAAAGTCAGTTCTCGCATCAGTAGTAGATCTCAAGTTAGGATCATAGAAAAATATATTGAAGTGCTCTATAGTTTCTCTTATTCTATAAAATTAAGTACTTGACTTTACTAATTTATTTGGTGAAACGGTGTGTACTGCTGACATTTTCTGTGTCGACATAGATGTGTAAGGATTTTAAATAAAAGAACCGATCAGGGTTCTCTCTTATGATCTGTTTGGAATCTACAGGGTATCGTAAAAGTTCGATTGAAACAGAAACTTAAATATTTTTTTAACAATTGAAGTGATTTTTTTTGAGTTTTGTATAGTTTCATCCTATATTTCGTTAAAGTTTTATTCCTTGTAAAATTTGTTTCTGATAAGTGTAAAAATAACTATTTAAAAATATAAAGCACACAGCTATGGTTTTCAAAAAGGTATATAATAAACATCATATGAAATTTATTTCGATCTTGTTATTCCTATCTCGTATAGTTTTCATCAAAACTGACAGTTGACTGTGATTCTTTAAAAAACTGATGATTTGAACGATTTTCTCATTCTTTTTTATAAATTTTCCAAAAAATTCACTACTAAATTATCATTTTCACTTTTGAATTGATTACGTGATTTATCGAAGGGCTACTTTTTTAGCGCAATCATTAATAATAAATCAATATCGAGAACTGAGCGAATATAGCTGATGTCACCGATACCGGTGGCTTCAATGCGCTCATATTACAATCAAAACGTGATTTCGATTAAAATCTAACAATTTTGTAAGAGTTCCAAAAAAGATGTAAGAGATGCGTGGCTAGCCACCGGTTTTTGATCGATTTGAACGACATGGGCAATTTTGTTATTTAACTTATCGCGATATTAATCAAACATCATAAATTGATAAAACTTGAAATTATTATGCAATTTTTAAAAAGCAACATTTCTAGTGAAATACTAGAGAATCGAGTAAAAGGGAAGACCTAGGCTAGAATACCCTATTTTATTTCACAGAGATGGAGTATCTCTGCGCTGTAGTGTCCGTGCTTTCTATATAAACATACAGACAACAATTATTACAAGACATCGGTCAAATATCTAGTTCAGATGAAAAATAAGATTAATAATAGCATCGAAATTTTATATGGTATCTTTTATATTTTTTCGAAAACGATAACTCTGTGCCTTACATTTGTAAGTAGATATGAGGCAATAAAAAGTAATCAACTAGAATGAGAATTCCAAGCTGTTTCTAAATGTATATTCAGAAATTTTTTTCTGAGTTAAAATTAATCCAGTGAAAGCAAACCTTCGATGGGGACCCTAAACGACGTTTGTACAGAATTTTGTATGTATTGAATATTTGTACATTGACTGAAATTGCCTCAATTCCAATTATAGGAAAGTCTTCTTCTACGCTAATTTGTAGATATTTCGTTACCCACATATTGCTGAAAAATATCAAAATCTATTCTATTGTAAACATCAAAAGTTTCCAAAAATCAGTTCTTTTGAAAAATGTAATCTCATTTACAGGATGACATTCAGAAAACTGCTTTTCTGATTTCGACTGTTCTGAGATATTACTTATTGAAACCCATGATTTTTTACAGTGTGAAATTCTCTACAAAAGTAGAAAGGAAGTATTATACCGAAATAACCTGTTGAAAAATTGCGCATCATCAAAAAAAGCTTATTTTTCGTGGCACAAATAACTGTTTTTATTTATTTCTGTATTTGTTTATAACTAAATAGCCACAAGTGAGGGCCAAGTTCGAAGGATATATTCGAAAGATGTTCAATTATCTTCAAGCCGAGCTTAATGTCCGAAAAATGGGTAAACATGGTTATTTAGCCCTTTAAAACTTATCTTTTGTATAAACGTTCTTGTTGGTCCCCATCAAAGATTCGCTCTGACCGGATTAACTTTAATTCATAAAAGATTCGTAATAGATATTCAGAAAGAGTATGAAATTCTCATTTTAGCTGACTACTTTTGATTCTCTCCTAAAAAATTTAAGTGAAAGAAAATTGAACATATATTTTACAAAAACACTTTTTATACACAGATTATTAGAGACAAATTTTACAAGAAATCAAGCTTCAAAAAAATATAGAATAAAACTATACAAAACTCACGAAAATTGCTTAAACTGTTAAAAATATATTCAAGTGAACATGTGTTAAAAATATTAATCTTCTTTTTTATTTAGACAAATAATAAGAGCAAGCAGAATGATAACTACTTGTAACATTTAGTTATGTATTTTATATTTAGGCTAACCACAAGAATGCAACTGCCACGTTAAGTATTATTTAAAAAGAAAATCAAGTCGACTTCTATATTCACCACAGAGAAAGTTGCTGTTTCCTGAACGATCCCTAGGAATGTTACGGGGAGTATCTGAGGATATTTTAAGGGATTCTTGACTAAAGCAAGAAACAGAACAGTTAGAGACCTAATGTGACTTTCTGACATCACAGTGCATATATATCCTTGTACTAGAAGAAGCCATATAATATGTACTAGCGCACAAAGTTTTCAGAGTGGTTTTCTAATTTATTTTTTCGATAAAATTTTCAAAAAGATCTTGAAAAAGATTAGTCTTTATATTCAAATGACTATTATCTCGAAAAAACCCATCTGGTAAGCATGTAATGACGACGCACCTACTCCTTCACTGAGACTGATTTAAATGCTTGAAGTTTTGCCCTACTAATTCTTGAGTTACCACTAAAATACTTCGCGCAGCTATTAATTTTGTTCAAATACAAAGTTCCGTGTTTTCTAACTAAAAACATCTGAAAAATGCTGAGAGTGCGCGAAAAGATCGTTAGTAATCGATGTAAAAACAAACATTGAACTGAATTAAAATCAAAGACTATTTGTATGAGACCTAAACGTTCAGATTATTACTAGCAAGGAGAGCTTGAAAGAATCTCGACAAGTGAAAAGGTAAGATGAATTCTGCTCGACTACTTTCGACAGTTGTTTAATCTGGAGGTTGGTTGGCATCTAAGATATTCATGACATGTTGCAATGCGCTGTGAAGGTATATTCGCTTTCTCCAAATTACTGAAAGGTTTGAAATGGACACAGCCAACTATTGTCGTTAAATCAGAGATAGATATCAACAAGAATCCAACAAAAGGACCTACCAATGACTGTTAATGTTAGTTAACATAAGATGAGCCGAAATTCACACTCATAGTCACATCTAGTTTCCTAAACGATTCACCGTTTAAAAAAAGTCGGAAACCGCTAGGGATCTTGATCAATCCTCTTTTGAATTCTGTCAGAATCTTGAAATTTTCTGGCTACGCACTTTCTTCAAGATTTAGTCGTTTTCTTAGGTAAAAAGAGTGAATCTTTATTTTTGATGTTACTGTAGTATATATTTGATTTAAAAGATGTTTTTTTTGATTTTTTTTGTCCGAGGATATTTTTGAGAAGTTATTAAATAAGGTGTTAATTGTAATTTAGTTATTTCAATATTTTTTCATTGCACTGTTGTTTCTGATCTGTGGCAAAGTACCCGTTAAAGATGCTTATGGTTTCACTTGCTCATGAGAGACGTGACAAATATATTTTTGAAACCGAATAGAATCAAAATGTACATAGTGAAATTTTGTCAATAGGAAAAGAATATTCGGAAAGATATTATATGTGCACTGTCTTTTCGGGATGATTCCTATTCGTTTGAAACTGGAGTAGTAGTTTAAATTTAAGTCGGAACTCAAGATATTGAACTTTGAATTCACATACAATAACAACACACACTTCAGCTGACTAAGCTGATCGGAATGTATACTGAAGGTCTAAGAAGCAATTGTTGATGTGTTCATTTCTTTTCTGTTCTGTTTAGAAAATCCTTCGAAGCCCCTGTTATGAATATTTGTAATATCCTTAAGGAATCCTAGATCAATATAACAATATGTGGACAAAAATGTCTTTTTCTATTCGAAACTATTGAAACTGACAGGATCTTGAGCCAAAAGCATTGGCATACTGATTAGGACCCTGAATTGAATCCTGCAAACATTTTGAAATTCCATAATAATACACTTCTTTCACGATTTTATCAAGGACTTTTCCTAGCGGATGCCATTTGGCAATACCTCATCGTAAAGGAGCCAAACTTTTAAAACTTGCTTTTCAGCTGCAGTGATCAAAGCAATGTGCTATATCATTTTTTCATAGAAATATACCTATCACTGGAAAAGAAATATCCCTCGTTCCGTTAATGAGAAGAGATCTTTTATATCCCTGTCGAGTTGCGAGAGCTTCCACACAGTTTCTCTTAGTTTTACATCGATTTTTTTTCTAGCGACATTTAACTATGATAGTTTTGCACCTCTGGTCAAGTTGTACAGAAATCTGTAATTAGACTTTCATTCGACTCATAAGCTAACCGTAGCGGAGCAGGCTCAAAAGTTGATTTTACCAAAAAGATAGTCTCGAAATCTGGCTGTTTTACTCTTCATAACTTCTCTTCCGAAATTTCGAGTTCATCGTAAAATATAGCATAAAAAGTCGTCCATTTAAAATAATTTTCAAATATAGACTTGTAGAACTCATTTTTTGAAGAGCTTAGTGAATTCGTGAAAAAAAACGGCACTCGATGCTGAAATCGAAGGAGAAGAATAAAGCAGAAAGGTTTCAAGGCTAGTTGTTGATAAAATTGACTTTTGAGTTTGCTTTGTTGCAGTTATTGTATGAGTCAAATGAAAATCAAACATAAAATGCTACATGACTTGATAAGGACTACAGGTCTAGTATACTAAAAATCTTGTCAAAAAAAAATAGAAGTAACTCCGAAAGTAGCCGAAACATCCTATACATGCTTTTATCTTTTCCTGAATTGACTGTACGACTAAATGAAAAAACTACAAAGATTGCATTTTAACAAAATAAAAGATAAAACCTGAAATTTGAAAAATATTGACCCATAGTGACCGGATGTTGCCCGATGGCAACATAAAGCCATTAAGCACCTCAGCAGTTCTTTGTTTCGATAAATTCATCTTTGCTTTCCCCTTGATGTCAAACAATGTTAATGACGCATTCATTACGAATAATAAATATTAAAAAAATAGACTTATGAGGTTTTAGCTTCATTTTCTTAACATATGGAATACTATCAATAAACATAAGTGCCGCAAGGAAAAAAAGATTTGA
>CAJNOP010002747.1:0-16005 GCA_905250075.1 Rotaria sp. Silwood1
GCGCTTACTTTTCTTACAGTTCAACTATTTTTTTATTTGCTACTGAACCATTTTTAAACTAAATCTTTTGATATCGCCTTCGATATATGTTTGCTTTAATAATAAATTCTAAAGAAAATATACTAACAATTACATACAAACTATTCAATCAATGAAATGAATCTGAATAGCCTATAGTATTTTTTATCTCTGAAAATCTTTTCTTTCTCATTAAATTAAACATAAATGACTTATATACGATTAAAACTACAATAATTTTCTGTCGAATGACGATTAAACTCTATCGAAATACTAACAATTCAGATTTCACGTCAATTGCTATGGGTAGAACTGAACTTCTTCATTATTAAATCAACTTGAATATATTATATACTAAAGATTAGTAATGTTTATTGATATTCAATATCAGAAACATCTTTCAGCGTCAGTTCCAACAACATAGGAGTCCAGATATGAGTGAGCAAAAAAAAAACTGCACATTTTCACAATCACATCTCACACTTCGATATACCATGATAAACAATATGTGGCAGATGCATCAGATCGAGTAAAATTATATGAAAGGTAGACCAAAGATACCAACAAAATAAATAGATCTTTAAACTAAATTATAGACAATAAATATCATTTTTATTTTAACAATTTTCTAAATCTATTTTTATTGAATTGTGAATATAGAATAAGTTTCTCTTTACCAATATTCATACCTTTATCATAAGTAGTCGATTGAAATATACAGTTTTGTAAAGAATGAGAAGAGCTATCATCTGGAAAAATTGGTTGAAATTGTGTCCATAGTTTTGAAAAGTTATGATCATTTTATTCATGATGACTAAATATTTCATATTTTACGCTTTTGTTTTTTACAAAAACAAAATATGGTTGCAACATGTACCACGAAATATCGTTTTTTAGATATTTTTATATGAGTCAGTAGAGTGAAATGAGCTATACAGGGTTATGGCTATCGAAAAAATGCCAATGCGCTGCTTCCAATACAAAATTTAGAAGAACTAATAATAATTTCAACATAACTAACATTAGAGAGCATGCGTTAACTATGAATAACTTGAACTGACAGACTAGTCCGTCTGTTTATCATGAAGCTTGAAATGGTTATTTCCAGTAGCACTATGCGATACTACATTTTGAAACATAAATAAACAGTCGATTAGCTAGAATTATTGAAAGTCAAACGTATTCTTTATTTGCAAAAAAAAAAAGTATTACAGATCTTTCTGATATCTTCAAAGTTTAGTGTCGAAAAGAGGATAAGAATTTTTCTTTTAAAATTCAATATCCTTTAATAATTCCAACATTAAAGAATTTGTGTTTATCATTGAAGAAAATGTAAGTTATGAAATGTTTAACCATCATAAATAAAATGATCATAACTTTTCATTCTTTACAAAATTATATATTTTAATCAACACGTATTAATATATTTGATATAGATAATGTTAATTTATAAAGAGAAACATACACACTTTCGACACACTCTAATCAAGTCATCGTCAGACAGAAATAACAACATTCTACAATAAATTATAAGATAAGAGATAGACACATTTTATTATTTTGTTTACAATTTTGTACTAAGTTCATTGCCATTTAAATCGATTTTATATCTTAATAATAACAGAGAGATTGACTAATAATAATTATTAGTGCTATGATGAATGGATGATCTTCATTACAATCAATTTCTGCTTCATAGGTGTCAGCCATAGTATCATATTTTCGGCTTACAGTTGCCACTACATGCCCTTCTTTTATCAATGTGAATAAGCAACCGAACAAATCCAGTGCTTCTAATTTATATTCACCATAGATTGAATCGACGGAAAATATTTCATGCAATGAAAATTTCTTCTTAACTAATGCCAATTGGCGATCCACATCACCATTACGTGTTGACAATATTTTGTATGTTGGATTTACATGAAGTAATTCTTTCTCAATCCTTACCAGAGCTCTAAAAGTAGACATTCTGGACTTTTAGACACAACCTAAGGCAAAAGAGATAATAAGACTACTGATGAGATATTAAATTTTTATATCTACAGGCTTCTCAAAGATAACCTTGATTACTTGGTGATATTCAAAGGAATCAAATAGTTTTTCTATTTGCGAGAAAAAATCCATCGTTACCTTCCATTAATAGACAATGTCTCTGCAACTATTGGAACGAACTACATGAAATAGGTTTTCATAGAAAGGAATAGTTTAGAAGATAACATAGAACTAATGCATAAACTTACTTTCCAGTTATATCTTCCAAAACAATATTGTCACCAATGGTTAATAATTTTGATCGAGCGGTGAAAACATCTTGATCAGATTCATCTTTGACTTTGTAATTATCATGCAACGAAAATATCTTCTCATGAATTTCATAACGACGAGTAGATTTTGTATCATCTAGATAATTGGTCATTAAATATTCACGAGCCATGATTCAAAATATGCGGCAGCAATAAAAATTGAGAAATCACAAACATTTACTATTGTAATAGTCTTTGAACTGGATGTCTATGCGAAATATGAAAATCACTTTATAACATGTATAATATCTGACTTATTTTTTGTTGTTGTTGTTCTTCGGTAAGTAACATTGACACTGAGGCATTATTTTCAAACTTACAGAACAAAATCAAGAAAGAAAAACAAAATATCACGAAATTGATCTCTTCATGTTTTATTTCTGTTTGCATATCCGTTTGGTTTATCGACAATGAGTCATGTTGGTAGATCAAATTCATATGCAATACTACAAGTTAAGCATGAACAAGGATAAACTTGTTGTCAATAAATATACTGTAGTATATCCTTTTTTCTTTCTTTCTTATTACTTTCGAAAGCCAACATTGATACTACAATTTTATTTTCAAAAGCATAAATAGGTCTTATAAATAGTATATAAATCAAAGTGAATCATTGTTTGCAAAGCTTACTATTGAAGACGTTTTGTCATAGATGTTCTAATTTCCTATATGCAGTTGAAAAATGTCATCGAAAAATAGTTTGTCATACTTGTATATATTATTCGATAGAGGAAAGAACAATCTTCCATTTAATGAATAGGTCAAGTTAAAGGAGTAAAAAATTTAAACTGATTTAGATCTAACCAAAATTAAATTAGATTTATTCTAAGAAATTATTAAAACTTCTTTAAATCACTTTTGGTCAATTGTAATACATTTTAAACTAACACTAGTAAAATTTTAATTACTTAAATCAATTAAAATTCAATTTCAATGGATTAAAATCGATTTGAATCATTTTGATCAAGATAAAAGATATTCAATGATTTCAGTCCAATAAAATGGATGTAAACACCATTAAAACTAATTCAATTCGAAAAGAATATGACCTTGCGAAACCTATTGTTTGAGAATATATAAGTTCAGATACTCTCTCATGTATTCTAACTTACTGTAATATATTCGTCAATTCTAGAATAAAATCTAGAACTTGCAGAACTGCTACTCTTATATATAGCTTCGCATACTAAGATTCATTCTCTCTCCATCCACACATTTGTATTTGTATTTTCATATCTCTAGACTCACTAAATCAAACATTGACTTCACTGCCATATTATTGAGAAATTTTCTTGCTTGTTTTTTAAGTTTTGGAAAAAATGCGTTGCTACTTGAATTATAATTGAATAGAACATTTAGTGTCATTATTTCAAACGAGTTTAAAATGTTTGTCAGAAGCATATCTCTCTGGAATCACTCATTCCTATATGTATGAGTATAAATATATTTTAATTATTCTAATTGAAATTTAAATAGATTCAAATAAGTTTTATAAAATACAAATGACTTAAGTCATGTATTGATGCTTTAATTAAATCAAGTATGGGTTCAAAGAATGTGATTTTAGATTTAATCAAATTTCAATTTACTCTAATCTAATGAAAATTAGTTAAAATTATTTACAATTAGTTTAGGTCAACTTTACTGAAATCTGAAGTAACTCAAATACATTTTAAATCAAATAAATCTGTTTAAATTCCTTTTTTTAAACCTATTCGGATCAATCGAGATAAATCTTCAATGAATGTGACCTAATATCAGTTTTCTAAAGTCGAAAAACTATGCTTTAAAAAAACTCTATATTTACTTGTTGTAAAAATTTGTATAGTCAGCTTTTCGATAACACGGCAGTATTGTAGCGTTATTGTAGAAATAAAAATAAAGCAATATGCAGCCGATATATATATACCACCAAAACAGGATAATTATTGAGTATAAATGCCTATATTTGAATCAATAACGAATGACATTCAGATCAAATATTGCTTACTATATGCACTGTACTGCATAATCCACCTTTTTTTTTAATTTTGCACGCGTTGAATGGAATCGACGAAATATTTTAATTTCACTGGCCATTATTTCTCGTGCATAAGCATGATTTTCGTCAAATTCGATGTCAAACAACATTTTCACACATGATCTCAGACTATTTATTGAGCATTCACAACTACAAATGCTTCTCTTTCTGAAGAATCTAACGAAAAAATTACATCAATCCAAAGAACATAACAAGCTAAATCAAATATATCATTTTTTTTTGGAAGACGTGCTCATAAAACCCCGGTGAAGATTTTTAAAAAATATTATTTTCCACTAGAAGCGGTAAACATCTTTCTTTTTTTTTCATCATTTCTTCATGACTCATCTAGATTTTTTTTTCTTTCTTCAGTTTTTATATGTCCTTGACGCATATACAAATGTATTAGCTGGTACATATATTATATGTCTAGTGCATAGTAAAGAAAAAATGATTTTCTTTATTGATTAAACGGGTCGATTTCTATTATTGTTACATGTACTTCTATTGAAATTAATTATTAATAAACCTCATGTATGCAATTTCAATATTAATCAATTCAAATGTTGATACATACGAGCTCACACTCACACCCACATCGATATTGAGATTTTAGAGAAGACTAGAAAAACTATTGAACTTGAATGTTTCAAACATGGTGTTCGTTGATACGCTAGTTCGATAGTAACAATAATGACAAAAAAAATGAATGTTTTGAACTACTAAAGAAAATAAAACGACTAGCAACTAGTTAATCAATTACTTTTTTCAAATTAAAATCAGATGCAATTTTGTATAAGTGTTTTATTTTTATTCAAAAAAAAGTATTTTCTGAGTCAGTAATTGTTTCTCAATTAAATTAAGATACCATTCACACGAGCAATATGACAAAATTGTTCTCTTTTACTATTAGATTAGACTTATAATATTTGTACAAACTGATAAACTCGTATACATGCCCAACAGAACGATAAAAGAAAATGAAAAAAACAACAAAAATCAATGATTCAAAGAGAAAGGATAAAAAGCAGAATATTTCGATCAAAACTTCTAACCATTGGATGTGATTTAATAAAAGTGAGCATAGCCGATCAGAACCTATGGTATCGTCATCATCTTGTTTCTTTGATAATGAAATATTTTCTTAAGTATCATTAGCATCATAATCTGAGTTGTTTGCTGTGCAAAAAGAGTGTAAGAAAATTTTTCTATCACTGCATATTACTTGAACTCAATTATATGAAGTTCAGAGATATCGTCTGCTGTACTCATGAGACTGAAATAATTGCAATAAAGTGATTATTAGACTAAAAAATATTTATTTCATAGTAAAAGATAAAAAGCAGCTGAGAAAAAATATCAAGCGAACATGAAAAAGAAAGAAAAATCAACATTAAAGTAAGTATAGAACAGTAAGTAGTATAAAATATGAATTTTATGGGTGTGGGTGTGGAGTAGGTGTGGGTAGGTGTGTGTGGATGTGGGTGTATGGGGTGTGGGTGTGTTTCTTTGCTTTTTATACTCACACCCTCTACCGACAAAAAAGAGACGCTGGTTTCATGTGAAATGATTGCCATTTAAGGGACTACGAAGACTTTTCGTGAACTTAGTGGATTTTCTTCGATAGGTCGAATTTTTGTTATATTGTACGCTCTAAAAATGTAGTATTTTTGATTAGATTCATTTGAAGGATTGGGTCTTATGTGTGCATACCTTGAGAATTGTTTGTTCAATAATGTCTCCTAAAGTGGTAAAACAGCAATTATAATAAATTTTCTACTGAGAAAAATGCAAAAGAATTCGTATAGGCTTTTCCACAATTTCATATTGAATTGAACTATTGGAAGATCAATATCCATTTTACAAAATAGACCAAATAAACTATATAAAAATTTGAGAAATTATATTTTTCATATCATTATCCTAAGAAAACCTATATTGATATTTTGTGATTATTCAATTTAGTTTCGTTTAAATATTTTCTCAGTTCTCGAACTTTTGCAAAATATTTGATGCTAAATATTTCATACATATGCTCCAGTTAAAACCTCAGTGACTTTAGTGTTATCACATCAGTATATCAGGATCAATTGTTCACTGTCATAAAAAAAGACTAAAATTAAATGATGTAAGATAAACAATAATTTGAAAATAGCTAATACATTATTAAAATAATTTCATCATAGTTTGTAAAGTTCTTGTAACATTTCATATTGAAATGCGTCAATATGAAAAATGTTTGTTCTTCTCAAATGAAAAATAAACACATTAACGTCAGAGCTGTCGCGGATTTGGATATAGTTTTCGATAGAGAGAAAATACACACATATATCCACGTTCCATATTGTGGACTGAATAGTAATGATATTCCATTTTCTAGAAAATGTCCAGAATGTGAAATTGACATCGACATTCTCGAAATACTCATAGAATACGGTTGTGAATTTCGAATTTTCAAATGATAGTTTAGGTTATTGTCGGTATAACACGTGTAGTTGTTTGACGAATACGTCTTTTGAATACATGAAGAAGTTCTCGATCAACATAAAAAGTTGCTGATTTTTCAACAACCACTGTCAAAGATATGAAGACAATACCTATTGAATAAAATATTTCGATATGCGTAAAAATAAAGATTGCTGTTGGCGCACCACCTGATAGATAAATTCCGAATAGAATTATTAAATTACGAAATATTTTTAAATCTCGATTTTGTTGTCGTTGCATTCCACTTCTTTCGAAAGCTTGAACAGTACTTCGTTTAACTCTATAGTAAACATAGATATAAATGATAGCAATGAATGTAGTTGGTAAACCATAGTAGGCAACAAAAGTATACATGGTATGTAAAGGATACAGTCGACTGACGAAGCATAATGAATGAGCAACGAAAATTATATCTTTCGTCACAATAGCTGGTAAAGGTAGTAGAATCACTACGATCCATTGGATACAAATGAGAAAGCAATGAACTTTGAAAGTAACGAGCCATCGATATTTGTTAGCCAAAACAATGAAGAACAAGCGTGATATAGCTTGAAGCAAATAGGAATAGATGACGCCTGCGACAGTCATGTAGGCAAAATAGCCTCGCCATCGACATGACATATCATTTTTGTCCCATGGAATAAAGAGCAGATAAATAAAATGATTGGATTGAGCAATAGAAGAGGAAATTGACCAAATACAAGTATTTCCAATTAATAGACGAGTGACTGTATGTAATGGTCGATTCAACACTATCAATCCTAAGATAAGACTAGAAATAAAGACACCTAGAATAGCTAAACCGATTGAAATGGGAACAATGACAGAATAATCGGTATCATCGTTCGGTAGAAGTGTTGTTGCAACAATCGTCGAGTTCATTTCTTTTGCTAACAATAAAAACAAAAAATACCCATGAGAAGCTACTGTACTATTTTGACTTTATTTTCCTAACTTTATGATTTCAGTATAAAGAATTTGGTTTGAAGGATCACAATATATATGCAGAGTTTGATTCAACTGATTCAATCTATAAATATAAAGGTAGCACTCCGCACCATTCAAACGACGAGTTACACTTGGACAAAATTGTGATTTATTTTAATTTTTATTACTTCAAGAATCGTATACACATTCGGTTTGATTATTTGGAAAAACTGAACAGAAAACAAAGGAAAGTCATTGATGATTGACATGAGTTGCTTCTGTCTAAGTCGATTGATAAAAAGTTTCTCAATATTTACACATTAAATTGTAAAATCCATTAGTTTATTCATTCATGAACTAAAGGTTACATCGGTTTTCCTATCTTTTCTATCATCGAAGCAGATAATTACAATAATAGTTAAGACCTAGTTTCAACATCTCCATATGTAAATTGTGAAAAGGATTTGATGACATTGCCAAAAACATGTCTACATAGTTCAAAAGTTGTTAGAAAATTGGAAGCATTAATCTATTGATTGAACCTGATGATCTAATTTCTCTAGTTTCAATTGTTACTAATTGTAATGAGGCAGAATCGAGTATCAGATCCTAGCAAAAGATTTCTGCTGCCAAACTTCTATCATTTTTGCCAAATTTGACGGCAGGGAACGGATCGTACTAGAGTGTGGGTTCTATTGAAGAGAAGATCCACACCCACACTCTTCATAGTTTGTCTATAGAAACAAAAACTTGATAATGCTATGTATCATATAAAAAACACTTTTGAGTAAATACTTCTTGGATGCTTGACAAATGCTTCTTCTCAATCTCTGAAAAAAACAATTACTTGAAGAAAACTTATAATTATTATTAGAAGAAAATTGCTTTTTGTCAGATTATCTAGTTTTGTTTTTAAAACGAGAAGCTTAATTCTCATATTTTGAATAGCTATCAAACTAAATTTTTGGATGAATATATCTTTAAATATTATAATTAGCACAGGAATTTGAACAAAATTTTCTACTCGATTCGAAACATTAAATTTGCTAATGATACACCAAATGCCTTAAACTTTCTCTCATTTTAAAAGATTTTTTTCAGTAAAAATGTATAGTCTGAATTGAGTATGTTTATTCTTATACACACAGTAAACATATGCATTACTTACACCTAACCGTACATTGATTTTAACTATGAGCGAAAACTTCGGTTGATAGCTAACATTGGGAACTATTTTTAAAATGAGATGAAACACAAATGAACATATGAAAAGGAAAGATCGAGTAAATTATCAAAGAAAAGTGGAATAAAGTAATTTTTTCTTTTTCTTCGTGAGCTACATGGAAATACATACAGGAAAGTAGTGTCAAACTTGAAAGTTGAATCCAGCTATTGAATAGCTAACATAAATAGTTGAATTCAATTTTTAGATTTGACACGTATGAGAATACTACAACGCTATATTATCAAACGTTGATTAATTTTACTGTACGTTGAAGAACATCAACTTTAATTTATATGTGTCAAAGCTCAATATTATATTCAACTATTCAATTACTCAATCATTAAATACTCGATGTCAACAATTCAATAATTGAGTACTTAAAGTAAAGAGATTCCTTTATTGTATTGTTGAATATCTGAAACAAATCTTTAATAATTGAATTTAACTTTTAGATTTGGAATTACTTGACACATTGCGAACAAAATTTATTGTGTTGTTTTTGTGTACTCAAAAAGTGAGTACACTAGAATCGGTCAGTGTGTCCGTCCGGCCGGCCGTTAACACGATAACTTTTGAAAGGAGAGTCCGATCGCGATGAAATTTTCTACACAGTTTAGTCTTTACAATATCTCGGTCGAGTTCGAAGATGAGAATGATTGGCCGAGCCATTGCTGAGTTATTGCAAAAATAGTCATTTTTCCCTATGAGAAGATAGACCCTTCTCTGCTTTCATAAAAAACTTTTCCTATCATAGTCATATAAACCTCCAACTATTATATACCATCCGATAGAGAATTTCACGAGCTACAAAATGGTATATAAAACATAAAGAAACAACAAGGCTAGCTCACCTATTGCAGAGATAAACAAACGGAAATCGGTTCTGTTTTTGTCTGCGCTCTAATCGATCCACAATTCGAGCTCTATCTTCCGATCACAGAGATAATACTTCGAGGTTTTCTAGGATGAAGAACTCGAATCTGTAATCCACTTCACTCGAAGCCCCATTGGTTGAGCACTGACCAATAGAAACCAAATTATAGGAAAAACGAGTTTTTTAGGATAACTCAAGGCGAAGAGTCCAAATCTGAGCTGTGTTCACTCCGAAATCCTATTGGTTGAGTAGTAGCCAATAGAATTCAAATGTTTATAGAAAGGATTTGCCAGGCTAATTTTTATATCCGCACATTCTAGGATGACCGATTTGTCTCATTCACTTTTTGAAGTACACATAACTCTCGGATTTAAATCCGAGGTTTCCACATTTATTTTTTTATATGATTATATAATTTCGATCGATTGTTCTCTTCATAAAACATACAGATTTCTCTTAATTTTTCAGCAAGTTTCTCTACTTTTTGTTAAAATTTCATCTTAACAACAGATCTTGTTTATATGGTCTTTTGATATTTTGTAAAAGAGATTGATTTGAAAATAATTTCGTCTTATATAATAATGGAGAAAAAGACGTTTCGATGTCTCTTCTTTTGACTGGTAAAAGTCGCAGTTCTCTAGCTCTTTTCATTCTATAGTTATTGTAAAATTATCCGTGGTCATTCTTTTTAAACAAGCAATAATTATTTGTCTTAGGAATGGACTTGAATAAAATGATGATACAACATTCAACAGCCGAACAAGTAGTTACATATATCATGAAGAAATTCATCAACATATGCATTATTTTATGAACAACTTCACTAAATCAGATCATTCACTTATTTTAGATTTATAAACAGTTTTCTGTTTTTTTTCTCGCTATGAGTTCTTGTCGTATTGAAGTAGATGGCATTTTTTTACTTATTAGTTGTGATGATTTCTTTTATGACAGCGAATTTATTTCTCTCATCATCAAGATAACTACTGCTTGCTCTCTCTCTCCTTACTCGTTGTAGAATATTAACAGTAGTAAGAATCCCAATATTTTGATTAATATTACTCTTTGAATAGAGAAAACATCATTGGATTGCCATAATAATGGTATGAATACTCGAACACATTATAGAGATACGGTTTATTGACATTTTATCTTCATCATTATCATCAAGCTTCAAGCAAATAATCATAAGTACATATTTAAAGAAGATGATTGTATTTCGTTCTAAACGTATGCACATTCCTTCATCTGTTAAATAATAGTACAGGACACATCAAATCTGATGTAATTTGATCAATAAATGTAGAAGCAATATTTTGAATTTCGATTTGGTTAAGAGAAGTGTTCTTTTCGCAGATTTTCAATATTATATTGGGTGTGAGTGTGGCTGAGTCTTAAGTTAAACGACATCCAAACCCACACCGACACCCCTCAATTATCGAAATTCCTTAAATGCTCCAGCTTCCTGAATTTCTTGCAGTTTCATCAATTTATATACTGAAGCCTTGAAAATTAATTGATTCTGGATGTTTTCATTAGCTTATAAATATAAGTATATAGTACATGTTTACAAGCTTCTGTTCTTACAAATGTTAAAATTTTCATCAAAAGAGCGTAGAACCGTCTAATTTTTCTTTAAATACTAATTGTTGATTACCCTCAACGTCGATGTATAGAAAGAAAACAGACAAATTTTGAGAAAATCTAAATCTCATATTTTCATTCTCAACTTTATATTCTCTATCAGAACTCTTACTCAAAATATTACAAGTTAAAATAAAAAATTTGCTCAGAGTATTTGTTTTGGTAAGAGATTATTTTCTAATATTTTGAAAATTATTAAAACTGAATAGTAAATTTGATTCTAAATATGCATTTTACAGGACATAGTTTACTCTGTCTCTAAATAAATAACTTAAATTTTTCAGATTTTCTATTCGAACGTAACAGATTGATATTTCTCCAAGTACTTTAAGTCATTGTTTACATTATTACAGACAGATAGATAATTAAACTATTATTTTTGAATTACATAATTAAATTCAACTTTAGTATATTTATATGAAGAGATGCAAATGTCCCCGATTACTGTAATCTTAATGCACCATATAAAATAGTCTGATGATCCGGAGTGGTTCTAAACATGACGTTATCCATCACAGTAATCATTTTTGTATGTAAGATTCTTACTTTGCATCTCATCTTTGTCCTCATCTATCGCTGTGTCTTCAACTTCAGCCTTACCTTAGCGTTCTTGCCTCATTATCCGATTTAATGCATTATTTGAATTTCCAGGAAACTTATTTGAATTTCTGGACGGAGGTACAGGAGATATTATAGGTACAGAGGCATGAAAACATGTGCGTCACATGTTGTGTCCATTGTGATTTATGAAAGTCTTCTCGCGGCAACCTCATCTTCTGTGCTGAGCTGTGTCTTCGCCATTGTGCAGGAGTCGTGGACCCTGGAAGTCCTTTCGCGGGGTGTATGGGTGTGAGATCGAGGATGCGTCTAAGATTTTGTGTAAGTGATGATTCTCGCAACAACTCTTATACCTCCTGTACCTTCTTTTACCTCATATACCTCTATTACCTACTACATCTTGATAAACAACAAACTAAAGGCATGTTCGGAAAGTCAAATAATGCATCATACATCTTTACCACAACGTCCTTCTCTTGATAGTATTACTTCTCTTTATTCTAAAATCCTTGTTTTTGTCTCTACCTCCACCTACCATAAAAGGAACGGCAAAACGTTCCATATGGGTGGTTTTTTGATAAAGAGTAGTAAAATACAATATATAAACTATAACCCTCATCTGAAATTGTCACAAATAGGAATAGAAATGTGTAGGAAAATATTTTCTTAATATAGAGATTAGTATTAAAGATTTTTTTTCTTACTTACGCGAAAATAATTGCATTAATAGTAGATGGATCAAATGTTTTTTCTTTTTACGATGAAAATTGAACACTTTCAACATGAAAGCAGATATCTGGAGTAATAAGTTTTTCTTCTTCGTTCGCATATTCAGACAATGAACTATAAGATCAGCAGTAAAAGCAGTGTATAGTTCCATTATGAACAAGGTATTTCCAAACTGTTCAGCTTTTCGTCGATTCCGGCTACAAGATATGTAAGCTTGAAATGACCCATAAGCCTCTTCATCTTTGGCCATCTCTTTATATTTAGCGATATGCTCAGGTTTCAGAACGACTCCTCGGTAAAGGATCTTCTCACCTGTCAACTTTGTATTAAATGGATCATCCCATAGCAATAAACAAAATGGACCTAATGTGCGAACTTTACTTCGCCATACGTGTTCCTGTTCTTTGTCTCCTATCAATCTCATCGCTGCATTTAATACTTTATGCAAGAAACCCTCCAAGGTATAAAGATAAGCACAGCATTTCCACATTTGCTTCATTTCTTTGTCTTTTTGTTCTCTAAGTCTATGAGCCAGTTCTTCATCTTCACATTTTTTATTAACAACAATTCCTTCTTTAATAATATCTTGTGCTGCTTTTTTCTACAAGTCTTGGAATTAGACTTGGCTTTTTTGAAGGTAAGTCATCTTGTTGAAGTTGCAACTTTCTTCGGACTTCAATGATAAACGGCGATACCCACTCGTATTCACTGCCAAACGAACGCTCTGAACTAATAGGTAGATCCATTAAACGTGCTTCCCGTAGGTGTTTATCTATTCGTTTACGTACTACTCGTTTTATTGGATTTCGCTTGCGATTATCAGTACTCGATATTTGAAGTTTGTTTTTGAAATCAATGTAATAATCATCCAAACTGGCTCGTTCTTGTTTATTTTGGAATGCTCTTTCAATGATTAAATTTCCTACATGTGAATAATGGTTCCATTTAGCCGATCTATATCTTGAAGATGGATTTGGATTCGACTCCCACATCCATTCGACAGTCTTTAGGGAACTATTTGATATTGAAGATGCACGCGAAGCCATAATAATTATTTACTTTTATGCAGCTTTTTGATAATATCAATACAATAGTAAACAAATTTTTGAATATTATCTGAAAGTCAGAAAACAAAAAAGGATGATGAAATCAAAAATGAATTCAATTTTGAAGTCTCATTTATTCTTGAAGTTTGATAAAACTCATTCAAGTCTCATAAATATGAATTATGCTGAAGCTCTTGTGAAAATACTAAAAATTTGAAATACTTTTAAACTCGTTGAAGTTCTAAAATTTCTTGTTTCTGATTCGTTTAAAAAAAATAACCAACTTAGTCATTGCTTCTTGGTAGTTTTTTTTTCAAAAATCTTAAATTTTTATTTTATATTGATACGCATAGATAAGATGATAGTTGCTTGTAAATGTGCTAAAGACTATAAAAATTCAGCAACATTTATCCAAAGCAGTATTATTTTAATTTTCTTTTTCAGCTTGGAAGTTCTCTTAAAATAAAATTATTAATATTTTGCAATAAAATAATACAAAATTCAGCAATACAAATTTATTGGAATATCCAAAGTCATACTTTAAGAAATTTTCAATGAATTGTCATTGAAAAATTTTTTCAATTTGTTTTATCGAATGTTTACAGATAAGATATTTATTTGCTTTCATTTGATATGAAAAACTTCGATTTAGAATCAAGATTTGACGATTTTATTTGACAGCCACCAGATTATTTTTTGAAAGGCTCGAGAAATTCTTCGCTTCAAATCGATAACTCTAGGAGTTAATTTCCACTAAAATCTGACCTGTATGATTAGTTTCAAGCTTCTTTTGTATAAGACCTGCTAAACTATCTACATAAATCTCTTAGAAAAACAACATAAGCAGAGCAGCAGCGTTTACGATCGGAAAACCATTGTGTAAGAAACAGTTGTACTTGTTATATGATATCTTGAGTACAAAAATAAATAGAAATATTATTTGTTCCAATCATAAAACTTATGAAAAGAACATAAAACATAGTTAAGAAAATTGTCAGAAATATTATCCAACTCATGCACATAAGAGTTCTTGTGGATAATTTTCACAATCGTCAATAATTAATGACTTTTCTCTAATTAATGCAAAAGTTTTGAAACTAATAGAAATTCTACTATATATCATATTGAGAGAACTTCTCAAAAAAAAAAAGACATTTAACTGAATCACAAACTGATCGACTAGCAACATAAGGTGGCTCATTTTTACAAATAATCAATTCAAATAATATTTTCTCAAGAGCCATAGTTCTTCTTAGGTTGAAATCTTCCACCTTCACAAAGTCAAGATGAAATAATTTTTAAGTTGAAATCACTCGTTAGATATTATATTACCAATAGATGCAATTCGACCATTTCTCTTTTGACAAGAGAAATACATTCGCTAAAATGGGAAACTAATTGGGGCTCTTTTACATATAAGAAGAAATGAATACGCTTACTTCTTTACAATAATATGAATTGCTACGAAACTTTCATTGCATTCAGCAGCATTGTATAATTCTCAAGTAGAAACGAAACAATTATTACACTATTCACAAGTGGAAATACATTCCATATGAGAAATTAATCACAGTATATTTAAATACTAAGAGAAATGAATAAGATATTTTTCGCTTCAAGAGGTTGGATGTTGGTATGGAAGACAAGTGTCGGTTTTGTTCACACTTATACTCACATCCACATCCTGATTGATGTATTTTGTTCCTTTTTCAAGCTATTTCGTAGAAGAATTAATTTTTCCATACAATTTTTATGCCGAACATGACCCACCCGAGAATGGACGAGTTATGAATTTATGATATAAAATGATCCAGTGAAAAATTTTGGCGATTTTCAATCTGACTTTTTCTGCAACAAAATCAAAATTAAAATCGATTGATAATTTTGATTATTGTTGACCATGACTTAACCATTACTCAATATTGTTACTTATTGAATGTGAAATTTTCTGATGAGAATTGGATTATTTTGCAGCACAATCAAACGTATTCATCAATTGATAATCGTGATTTTACTACAGAATCATCCAATTTTAATCAAAGAAAAATTCGATTGAAAATCAAGAAACTTTTTTTACTGGAGAGTTTGTCTGAGTTTATAGGATTTCGACTGAATTTAAATTTAACTCACTTAAACTCAGGCGAAGTCGCATAAACTGAACTTAACTAATG
>CAJNOP010002748.1:0-15999 GCA_905250075.1 Rotaria sp. Silwood1
AAGTAAATGATTTATATTTGAATTTGAGATCACTAATTGAATAAAACTTTAAGTTTCAGTCTTTATTCTTTAAAAGACTTTAACGAATAGATTGATAAAGTAAATTCTATTTACTCTTTCAATGCTTTAATCATTTAGTAAATTGATCAGAGGATTGTATTTTTACTTGAATCTATTCTCTTTACAATATTCTATTGATTCTTTTATCAATTAGTGTTCTTCTCTCTCTCTGAGAATAATGTAATTTTAAAAACTATCATTCTCTTTTTTGTTAGTCTATAAGGAGTCTAACCACACAGGCATGAATTTTAAATAAAACTTTCAGAAATGTCCACTGATGCATGATGTAGTATAATGAATCGAAAAGAAACATAGATCTTCACAAAAGAAAATATTAATAGAGCTTCAATCATTCGAAATAAAAAATATGATTTAAAAATATGTACAATATTCTATAAATTTCCTAACAGTTTTAATGTAACGGGTTAAAATATGAAAGATTAAAATAATGGGCTATGTAGTAATACTTTCTTGATTACCTTAGAAACACTTAAAAAATTTAAAACTTAAAGTTTGATCTTTCAGAAAGCTTGTTTTTTTTCTAGAAAATAATTGTCAATTAATAGTCATGAATACATGACAAAAATTAATGAATATATTATACTTAACATTCACTATGGTTTGTGAATAAATTTATCATTTTTAAAACAAAAAAATAAATATATGATCATGATTCTAAATACTAACAATTCAATTATTTGAATTGTTGAAAGCACTTTTGTTCATAATCATCATATTAAAATCCTAGACATAAATGTTAAAATCAACATTTTAATTGAATTCTATGTCACATTTCATATAATTAGTAATATGCAGCAAAAAATATGTTCAAGTATAAAATTCTAGTAGATACATCTTCATCCTTAATAGTTTAGTGTAATTTAAAGTCATTATCAACGTTTCATTTATCAATATGGACACTATTATGACTGAGAACCTTGAGCGTTTGTACCTTCATGTGTCAAAGTCATTACTTTATTTAAGAAAAACATAATATTTACTTGTCTTTTTTCGTCATATTTGTTATGAAACAACATGATCGGTTGCGTATTACTAATGAGATAAACAATCTTTGCTTCTATTTAAGGACGTCTAAAATATCGAATGAATATATTATTATTTCTATATGATTCATAAGAACTCCTTCAAATGTCTCTCACATATCACTTTTATTTGATGAGCGAAAATTTCTCTTTGATTGACGTAATCAGATAAATCCCGAATACAAAATTCATAGCTAAATCAATATTTCGTTTTTGAACAAAGTTCTCTGCTTCATTGTGAGTGTGAAGGTATGCTTTTTTTTAACCATATAGTCGTCCTTATGCTATCAGTTTACATCATCAGTGTCATGGAATTTTTAAAGAGTGACGATACAAATATATCCACATCCTACTTCTAACTTGCACAGATACATGAATATAATTTTTTCATCCGTAGTATTTATTTTAAATGATAAATTAAGTTTCTGTTTATTTATACCTGTTAAATTTTATTTAGGTTCTATTCAAACATCATTCATGATTAGTTTTTCTTCTTACTTTCCAATACCTATGTTAACTACCTGTTACTTTATTTTACTTGCCAGATCGATTCATTAGAATATCAATGACATTGATTCATCTTATGCTTAAGTAATGTTGAGAAAGAAAACGAACAAAATATACATTTATGGTTGGTAAGTATATATTTGACAGTGTTTATGAAAAGAAAAAAAAATAACATTTAGTAATGATTGATTATTGTATAGATATCATCGAAAAGGTTCTGTTGATTTGTCTTTTTTTTCGTGATATTTGTATTTCGCAAATATGTAAAGTAAAAGATTGTGGTCTGTGCTTGTTGAAAGACCGACCAGTTCATGAAACTAATAAAGAAATTCAGTAGGAAGATTCACAGAAAAGAAAATTATTAGTTTTAATTGACATTCATATTTAAAGGATTGTTTATTTTTATCAATTTGAATGCATTTAAATCAGAAGGCTCACGAATAATACTTATTCATAGAAATAATCGTGTACGTGTGTTCTATAATGCAAATGGCAGTACTTCATCGGCAACAACAATCGATTTAATAAATAAAATAATCTTTTTAATAAAAATTTGTTTAAATAAAATTACATATTTAAAGTCAGTAATTTATTCAACATTAGCACTTAAATATACTTCGACTTTTTTCATAGCATAGCATACCTGTTACATATAATTTCTGATTTCTTTTTTATTGATATCTCTGAATGAAGAAAAATGAACATATTGCAAACTATTTTCATGTTCAAATTTATTAAATAGAGTCAAAACAGTCGAAAAAACAGAAACCATTTATTTATAAATTATTTTTGCAACATTGTAATATCTATCATAGGCTTACAGTTTTCATCGAAAAACAAACATTCTTACTAAATTTACAAGTGCACTATGAATATATGATACTTTTCACAAATCATATTTAGATTATTTTCATAATATAAATTGGAATGTTTACCAGTC
Source organism: Rotaria sp. Silwood1 (assembly GCA_905250075.1). Taxonomy (NCBI): domain Eukaryota; kingdom Metazoa; phylum Rotifera; class Eurotatoria; order Philodinida; family Philodinidae; genus Rotaria; species Rotaria sp. Silwood1. The sequence goes on from CAJNOP010002748.1 coordinate 2,551, forward strand.
TATGAAACTTGATTTAAAAAAGAAACAAATAACATGATATCACGCATAAATGCTAAATATGAAAACAACAAAAGTTTTATGTCATTCTATGATTTTTATCACTGTCCTTATAATACATATATGTTTAATATTTATGTATGAGATTTTGTGCTTCAATATAAAATTCAAATAGTAGAATACTACTTGTATTAAAAACAGTGATAAAATAATTTTGTATTCAATATCGACTTGAAAGTAAGATTATTTCCGTTCCAAACGATATCTCTAAAGTTCACATATGAATGAATAACAGAAACATTAAGTCAATAATTTCGTGAAGAAGATCAATAGTATTTGTTGACATCGAAATAATTATTATGATTAGAATCTAAATGGTTACTCTTCATCTATACATCAATAAGTAGACGACCACTTACAATTTACAAATTAAACAACGAGCATTTTTCTTTTGCTTTTCATTTTAGATTCGTAATTAGTGCTTTGATATATTTTTGTTTATGTCACAGCCATTATGAAAATAATAATTTCTCTCTGTGATAAATAGTAATGGACCAATGAAAACGTAGAGTATGCTACGTATGTAAAAGAAAAAAAACATTTTTTTTTTCTGATTGATCATGCATATAAAAACGATGTGTCTCGTAGAATATACATTACTATTTTATATCATTTACTTTGCGTAAATATGAACATCGATGATCGATCGTGGCCTGATCTCGTAGGTAAACCATATGAAGAAGTTGTTGAAGAGATTAAAAAGGAGGCTCCAGGTAAGAAAAAAAATGATAGATTTTTTGTTTAAGTTTTGAACTTATGAATGAACTTTTTTAAATAGAATTGGACGTGATTGCAGTACCAAAAATTCGGACAAGAACCCTAGAGGGTAGAACTGATCGCGTCGAGGTTGTATATGACACAGATGGCTTGGTTTGCGAAACACCAATGGTTGGTTAATTTAAAAACATTTGAATAGTTTTTTTTGAATAAAAATAAATTCTCAAGTTGAAAACTTTACGACTTCAATACACGGAAATATGCCGCTTTTTTTTATCTGCAAAAGACTATAGAAAACATGGCATGTTATGTTGCTTCTCTTAACTTCTTGCATCGACTATAGTTAGCGAATCAAGTAGGGAAAATCCAGTTATGTACAGATGTGATTGAAAAATTCTTACTTGAAAATATAGCGTTATCATGTACACTGACGTAAGTTGTTTACATATGATATGTTATGTTCACAATAAACATATGTACAAGTTTTCTATGATGCGAATATCCTTGATGTGAACAACTATTTTATAATTTCAAACAGTTCGTTATCTAAATATATAATAATAAAGGGATAGATGTGAATGTCTTCATTCAATAATTAATATATTATATTCATAATCTGAATATGTTGATTGCATTTGATCTAAATTTTTTCGTGTTAGAAAAAATACATATATGTTGATACCATGGTTGATTAACAACATAGTTTTTCTTGATAAAAATAAAGTATGTCAGTACAGCCTCTTTCGCTTAACATATGGGACCTATATACATTCGTTAGCTTAATTATACTGATATTAAAAAAAGTTAAATTGACGAATCACTAGCGGATTATTGTTGTTTTACAAACATAAGCAATCGCCAAGCAAATAATCTTTCTTGTTCTTTTTTTTATATTTTGAATAGAATTGTTTTTTATTCTTTATTTACCTGGTAGCTATTGCTCGTGTTCGCATTCCTTTTTCTCTTAATTTAACATACGTACTTTAATATAGAGTGGATAGAAGCTATTCTGAACGCTGATTTCGAACTTGAAGTTAAGAGTTTAATAACTTTTTTATTTTTTGTTATTTTTAAGAAAAAAAAATATATTAACGTGTAGCTTGGTGTTCTCTACATATCTACCTAAAAATTCTCCAAAAATACTATTATCAATTCATTCATCACCTATTTTTCTAGAAGCTCCATTGTTTGTTCATAACTCATCTATATGATTTGTTTTGATGTAACAGTAATTAAAATAGTAAAACTAATAACAAGCACTTTTGTTCAGAATAATCCAGCGTGTGACTATTCTGAGCGCTATATTAAACTCAGTGGTACTTAGGGCTGACAAAAAGTTCTAACATCGTTAAATAAAAAAGTAAAGATAAAGAGATATTCTCAATTTTATGTTATCAAATGTTCACGATAGTTGTTATGAGGGGTGTGGGTGTAAGTGTGGGTGTAAGTGTGGGTGTGGGTGAGTGTAGTATGGGTGTGGGTGTGGGGTGGGTGTGGGGGTGGGGGGGGGGGGGGGGGGGTGTAGGTGTGGGTGTGGAGTGTGGAGTGTGGGTGTGGGTGTGTGGATGGATGGCGTGGGTGTGGGTGTGGGTGCGGGGTGTGGGAGCGGGTGCCCCACCCCCACACCCCACACCCACACCCACACCCCACACGCACATCCTCACACACCCACACCCACACAACGTGTGGGCTTGAGACAGAGGGTCAGGTTTGTGTTAAATATCCATTGGGGTAGGTATCAGCCCATTAAGTCCTGTTTCTTCGTTCGGTTTTAGTTGAAAATACCACCATTCGATAGAGAATCGAATTCTACACTCGGCACAAGGCACCTGAGAGACAGCACAACGTCAGGGATTGAGATACAGGGTCAGGTTTTGTTGGAAGGGTCCATTGGGCTAGGTATCAGCCCATTAACTCGGGTTCCTTCCTTTGGTTTTACTTCAAAATGCTGCAATTCGAAAGAGAATCGAATTCTACACTCAGCACAAGGCACTCGAGAGAGAGAGCACAACGCCTGGGCTTGAGACAGAGGGTCAGGCTTGTTGGAAGGCTCCATTCGGGTAGGTATCAGCACATTAACTACCGTTCCTTGCTTTGGTTTTCCTTGAAAATACTACCATTTGATAGAGAATCGGATTCTACACTCGGCACAAGCCACCTGAGAGAGAGCACAACGTCAGGGATTGAGATACAGGGTCAGGTTTTGTTGGAGGGGTCCATTGGGCTAGGTATCAGCCCAATAACTCGCGTTCCTTCCTTTGGTTTTACTTCAAAATGCCGCAATTCTATAGAGAATTAAATTCTGCATCCAGCACAACCAACTATGGAAACAACACGGGTAGATTTTCGAATCCGGGCAGGAGATAATATAAAAAAGTGGCTTTTGAGATGGTATTTCGCCGGAAACTCCAACTTTTTGGACGACGAGGCTATCGAAAACCTATACCATTGGATAGAGCGTAATTTTTGCCTGTAGCACAAGCAAAGAGGGGAACAGCACAGGTGTATGCGCGAATCGGGACAGGAATTACATGTTTTCCGAATTCGTGAAATAGAGCGAAAATCAGTTTTTTGCTGGTAGACCCTATTTTATGGTCGACGACCTTGGTCGAAGTTGTTACCATTCAGTAGAGAATTGAATTCTGCATCCAGCACAATCGAGTAGGAAAACAGCACAGACGTGGGGGCGAATAAAGACGGGAAATACGCGAATCTGGTGCTAACATTAGTTACGTTTCGAAAATAAATTTCTTATTTCATTATTGAAATCACATCGATAGTTTTTAACTTGAGATTCGTTGTGAGAAAAGTGTTGATGAGATCTGATCCATTGTTTTATTTTGAAACATAGTTAAAGGAACACATTATAATGAACTTATTCGAGAAAAGTATCGTCATAAAAGTACAGTAATAGTTAGATTTCGAACAAAACTTAATAATTATTTCCATCATATGCAACTGTTGTGAACAAATATCTATTCGAAAAAATACCTACTGTCAAATTTTCTTTATTTATATTGATGATCAATGACGAGATTTTATCAAAATTCTTTTAAAGATGACAAGGCTTTCGATGCTGCTGAGATAAAGATAAATTTTGATTTTTAATAGGAAAATTCGAATGCTATTTATTGTCCAATAAAGGCTTTAACACTGTTCACTATTCAAAATATCAAAACGATGAGATTAACATTGAGACATAGTTCAATATGACTATTGAGTAAAACTTTTTTTTCTGTTTTTCTTGATCCAAGTTCTTTACTTCGAATATCGATTGTCATTCATGTATATTAATACATCTTCAATGGTTGTCGTTGTGCTTTTTTAGCACCTTATCTACGCTATGGAAATTTGAGTGAGAATGTAAAATGGATGCAAAATGGTGTCACTGTCGCTGGGGGAAATGCATACGGTAGTGAAATGAATCAACTCAGCAATGCATATGGTTTGTGTCTGGATGATGATCAAACTATCTACATTGCTGAATACAGCAATAATCGTATTGTAGAATGGAAATATGGTGCGACGACAGGTCGAGTTGTGGCTGGTGGAAATGGATGTGGAAACCGCCCTAATCAGCTTTATTGTCCGACAGATGTGATTATTGATAAAGAAAGAGATAGTCTCATTATTTGTGATTATGTAAATAGAAGAGTAGTTCGATGGCCTCGTCAAAATGGTACAAAGGGAGAAATAATCATCTCAGGTGTTTTATGTTGGGGCTTGACAATGGACAATGATAGATTTCTCTATATCGTTGATTACGATAAACATGAAGTGAAACGATATCGAATGGAAGAAAACCAAGGAACAGTCGTTGCAGGTGGAAATGGACAAGGAAATCGTCTTGATCAATTGAATAAACCGACGTACATATTCGTCGATGGAGATCATTCAGTATATGTATCAGATTTCAGCAACAATCGTGTGATGAAATGGATGAAAGGTGCGAAACAAGGCATTGTTGTGGCTGGCGGTCAAGGTGAAGGAAACAGCCTTACGCAATTATCGAACCCTCTTGGAATTGTCGTGGATCAATCAGGTACTGTCTATGTGGCTGACAATGGGAATCAAAGAATAATTCGTTGGCCTCAAGGGGCCACACAGGGAAGTATCGTCATTGGTGGCAATGGTCACAGAAGCCAATCGAATCAACTCTCTTGTCCAGTCGGTTTGTCATTTGATCGAGAGAGAAATCTCTACGTGAGTGACAATGGAAATCATCGAGTACAAAAATTCAACATTGATCGAAATTAATGATATTTGAAAATTGACATTGTTTTATTGTTTTCATCATAGTCTTGAACAAGTGATTGAACAGTAAAATTTTTTCGAATTGGATTATCTTGTACTGGCTTTTGTATGATCATTAATCACATAGAAAAAAATAATTTTTCATCAAGTTCTATCAGAAAATTTAACTTTGTATATTGTGACGTTATCCAAATATAGTGGTTTCTCATTGATTTGAAATATTTTGCTTTGATTATCGGTTTGAGTGTAGGTGGAGTGTGGGTGTTGATGATGTTTATTATCTAGTCTTGCACCCCCACACCCCACACCTTGTGGCTTCGACGAAATTGAATATTGAAGTCATTTAGATGTGTGTTTTCGAGTATCGAAACTATCTTCAGATAAAATGTTGTATTGTTCTTTCGTTACATAGTGCATTGTCAGAGATCAGGAATTTCTCCAATAAGACTTTTACACATAACTGGCGAAAGTCACAAAGTGTCGTCCAGAAATTCTGCCTCGATTTGAATAATCAATTTTTCTTTAGTAAAATACGTTCTACAAAATGGCTTTTGATTAACCTTGCTAGCTATTGAAGTAAGAAAGACATAAGGTGAGAAATACACTTTATAAAACATAAAAATTAACCGTGACGTTTTCAAAGCTAAAAAAAAGAAAATAGTGGGACTGAATCTGAGTTGAGCACTTAGTTCACTAGTAAAATCACTTTAGTGTCAATATAAAATGAATTCCAGATTTTAAACATGTTTGCTCTACGCTGACAAGTAGAGTTGCGAAACGCCAACGAATGCAAAACTCTTCGATTACGTGCATTTCTACGAAATCCTTAAGAAAGTTTCCTAGATTCTTGATAATTCTTTTGAAGAATTTCATAGAAATGTACGTAATCAAAAAAAGAGTTTTCAATTCATTGGCGCTTCGAAACTCTACTTTTCAACGAAGAGCAAACCTGTTTGAAATCTGGGATTCATTTTATATTGACATTAAACTGATTTTGGTAGTGAATCAAGTGTTCAAACCAGATTCAGTCCATTATGTTCTTTTTTTAGCTTTGAAAAGTATATTTCTAACCTTATAACTTTCTTACGTGTTTTGTTACATCTTTTTACCCTAGAAACAAATTTTCAACTATGTATTTTATTCAAGAAAAATTTATTATTCAAATTGAGACAAAACTTCTGAGTCAATCTTTATGCGACCCGTTTGTCGAATCAGTTAATTTTTTCTGTTGAGTTTACATTTAACAGAAATGATACAGGATTCATGTATGCTGCGGCTAAGGAAGATTGTCAGTAATGAGTAGATTTTATTTAAACTCTGAAACAGTATCGATTCATCTTCAAATGCGTAGATCATGCATTTAACCTGTCCATCGGGTCCATGAGTATGCAAAGTGTACGATCGGATTAGGCATGTGTGGCATTTAAGAGAAAAGATATATATGTACGTTCCCTTTTCGTAAATATTACAATATCAGGGGGAAAAACAATGGCAATCTCTTTATATACTGTGTCGGCTGGGCTTATTATCATCGCACATCCTGATGATGAGACTCTTTTTGGCTGTTTAATCCATGCTCTTACGTACAAGCTCAATGTTTCAGTTGATCTTGTATGTGTAACAAATGGTGAAGGTGGTTTTGCACATGCTGGAGCATCGGAATTGCTCTATAGCAATCTAAAATTATCGGAAGAAGCTGTAGGTAGAAAACACTTGCCACGTATACACCAACAGGAATTACTAGGCAGCGGACGAATATTGGGTATTCGAAAATACTTTTTTTTTTCGATCAGATCGATTTAAAGAATAGTCGAAACATCGAATCAATTTTTGCTAAGCAATGGGACAAGGAATGGATCATTGAGCAATTTCAGCGAACGATAAAGAATGGTAATAGTGTTAGTGGTTACGATTTAATGCTTATCATGCTTCCAAACATCGATTCGCATGATCATCACACAGCATCTGATCTACTTGCACTCGAAGCTATTGATCGTCTACAACGACTATGTTCAGTAAATATAACCATACCGACAGTAATTGGCTGCTCAGAGTTTGTATTAACTGAACCGCCTATTTATCCTGAAAATCCACTTGTTGAACTTCCCACAAATGTAACATCATTTGAATTTCGTTTCAACCTAAAATGGAAAGTGAGCAATTCGTTCATTGTCGACTATCAGACGATTCTTCTTTGGTTAGCTGCTGAGCATAAATACCAAGGTGGTCTTATCATGAAAATATTGTCGGAACACAATCCTGTTAATGAACAATACTTTTATTTTGCCATAAATGAACGATATGGTAATGGTACACGTTTCCCTATAGTCCAAAATTTATTCACTCAACTTGCCAACATACATCAAAAATGATATTAAAGATGAGCTTCATTGGAAATTCATATTAGTTCAAATTTAGTTATTCAATGTAAAATATATTCGATATTTTTCCTTTCAACCTTTTTATGGCCAATCAATTTATCATTTTTTTTACTATCAGTTCAATCCTTTTGATTAATGAACCAAAACAACAAGACTAATTAGTAGATTTCTAGTTTTTCTTTCATGCAACTAATTTGATTTAATTCGAATGAGAAAAGAAAATGACGATGGATTAGATCCTTGAATGAGTTACATGGCAAAATGGCAAGGACATCTATTAACATCACAATCATTAACTGGTTCATCTTGTTTTGTTTTGAATCAAAAGAAAAAAAAGAAGAGAGAGAGTGTGTGTGACTTTTTGGCATAAATAAAACGTTTAGGGCTCATTTCCATTGCAGAGACGTACGTCATTCGATATTTGTGTAAGCATGAAGAAACAATTACGTAGAGTATTTCGTTTGATCCTTTTCGTACCACATTCGACTCAAGTTTTATTTTTAAGAAAACCACTGAACCTTCGCTTTTCAACACAGACTCAACAAATATGGTGGATTGCGGATGTTCTAGAAAAGAAGGCCCATATACACAAGTCCATACATATTCACAATCACACCCCATACCTACATCCACACTCGATATATATGTGAAAAAAACATTAATAACAAGAGTAAATTGATTGTGGACTGTAGCAATGATTCAAAAAAAGGAAATAGCGTAAATTTATTGAGACACTAATAGCAATCTATGAATCTATGTAAAACTAAGTCAAATAAAATAAAATTTAACCCGTGTGAATCTTCTTGTTACTATGATCTCTTGCTGCAACCCCAAGAAAGTAGATGGCTTCAGGTACTTTGTCGGAGAGTATTTGTAAATCGTATTTATTTCTCCAGAATAACGAGCTGACACGTTTGCGAAACTTAGCCAATGTGGTTCCATCTGCTTCATCATGGAATGTCGTATCCAACGAAAATGGTTTGCCTTCCATTGATATACGTCGTCCACCCCAATTGATCATGAATTTGTTTCCGACAATCTTGAAATTTTGTTCAATGGTTCCGTTCTTCCACTGGTTCGATTTAACTTCAAGAATCGAAATAATGGCTTTGTACATCACCACTGTCACCTTGGCCTTCAACCGCGCCAAAATATCCTTTTTCGACTTACCAGAAAATAATCGAACATCGTGTGTCAGCCCAAACTTTGTTTCCATACGATATTGCTGTTTCTTTCCGGTAACATCATAGATAGTGAATTCACCTCCTTTAGCACCACTAAGGAAATCTTTTTTGATCAAGTATGTCTGATTGGTTTCAAGTGATTCGACCGCAACAAGACTGTTTAGAGCTAGTACAACTGTGGCAAGAAAAATTAACACCGACATTGTAACGAATGGATGTGTGTGTACGTAAGTAATTCAAAGTAAAGAAATGATGAGAGATGCACTTTTTTCGTCTTATTCACAATTACTATCGTGCTAATGGTTTTGATTTCATCCATTTTTATCGCAAACATAGTAGGAGCCAAGTGATAAGCTTGCAAATAGATTGTATTGAGTGTCATGTTCACATGTATTCAATCATGTTGGTTATTGTAATATGATCAGACATTGCAATTCAATTAAAGTATTATACACCAACTGTCGACCTTGCCACGATAGCATTACTCAAATTCGTTAGTGTGATTGCTTTTATTAAAGCTAGCTAGATTTTTGTTTCGACATTCTGATCAATATTCAAAATGAAAGAAAAAACATATCTAAAAAGTTCACTGTTTTATTGCATGGTTTCAACTTCATTCGTATGCTACATATCACCAAGAAATCCAGAAGATGTGAGTGTGCGATGGAAGAAAGGAACAATGTATTTCACTATTTTTGTCATCTTGTTTTTTTTTAAATTTCATCGGATATACATTATAGTCATATATTCTGATGGGTCAACTGTCAAAGTATAAAAAACAATAGATTTTAGAATACTTTTGTCTCTGAGCAGGATGATCATCCATAGGTAATCCACTCGTGCAATGAAAATACTTGCTATCGCATATTTCTCTGATGAAAAACCGAATAAAAAGATGGATTCATTGAAAATGAAGAAGGTCGTTCGATTGTTTTATTTATATACTAAATGAGAATCGTTTTTTTTTTATTAAATTAGATACAATGAGAAGAGACAGGAATCAACATCAAAATTATCAACTGATACAGAAATATTCTTTTCAAAATGTTAGAACTGAAAAAAAACATGTTTTTTGTTGTTGATAAAAGAAGTAGTAAGTGCTGGAATTAATTTGATATTTGTAGGTGTTTGAATAATACCTTTAACAACTTTTTCTTACGACACATCATGTGAAGGTGCCATAACATGGGTCTAAATGTTGTAGCAAAGCGAGAACAGCGAGAGAAAAAAGGTTAAATAATCGAATTTTGACCAAGAACCGTAGTGGATAAGCGATAGTTGTCCGACATGTTACACATTTTCATGCCACACGACCTTCTCCAAAGCTAGTTAAAGTTAGATTTTTTCGAATGGATATCCAACAGAATTTGTATTAAATCAGGCAAAGAAAGTAAAATGTGGTGTGCACATCTAATTTTGTCAGCGATCAATGTCAGTATCATATTTGCTAAGTAATGAAAAATAGTCTGAAAAAAGTTCACTGATATTGGTACGATGGTATTTACAGTTCAATCATACCTAATGTTTCGTCAATGTATGCTGCAACTTTATTTTTATGACGTGAGAAACGCAGACTAGTCCTAACAAGATATTTTTAGTCAAGTCAGAAGATTGTTCACGATTAATAAGAAAAGTATCGCTTGTCTGTTTCATGGACAAGTCATTATCGAATATCTCAGCAATATAGCAAATGCATTCTTTAATATAAATACTTGTCAAGTGATTAGTAGAAATGTTGAAGAAATTGCATGTCTATCGAAATCCAAAGCATAAAAGCCATGTCGAGTTAAATGATATTTATCTATGACGATCATTTCAGTATAATCATGTCAGAAAGTTTCGAAAGTGAATGTCGAAGTCAAACAATGTTTAAGTTTTCACAAGAAACTTACTAATATTCTCAAAACTGTTTCGAAAGAAATTTTGTTAAATTGAAACTTTTGGCTATTTGTTTTATAATTTCTGGATATTTTCTAAAAATTCTCAGATGAATTTTGTTTGTTGAAATCATTTTTGTTGATCAAAATGGATCAAGAATAGTAGTTTCAAATTTTTCTCATAATTTTTAATTAACTTTGTACTGTATGAAGACTATATCTCAAAAGTTTGACTTTTTGATGTGGAATTAGTCAAGATTTAGATCACAACAAAGATAAGACTGTTAATTGTTTGATTCTTGTCAAAGCTGGAAAAGTCTTGGCTCTTCAATATCTGTAAAATTTTGAATTGCTGATAAAATACAATATACTTGTATTATTATGCAATGCTGACTTCACAATCTGGTTCCAATCTCGTGTGGAATAGTAGAAAGATTGATTGACATAGAAAAAAAAGTCTAATGTATATCATAATGATTTTCATGAGGATTTTCATCGTTCAATCCGTTCTTTGAAGCTTTGATTGTCATTCAACATATTCTTCATATGGATGATAAAAAGAAACTTTCAAAGTTGTTGAAACCATTGCTGACGATGTCTTTTTTATTCGATTTTTTATTTTCTTTCGATCGATGAGGCGCAACGACAATGTTTTTTCCTGTTGATGATCATCTTGATAAGTTGAGAATTGAGGAAAATGTAAATATTTGAATTCCACAATGGACACGATGAGAATTTCAATCGATGTTCAATTAGTTGCAATCTTTCAAACATTGAATGCCAGAAAATTTTTGGGATATTTTACAAACGTCTTTCCTTTTATCTCATATGGAAATGTTTTCCATCATTACTTCCTAATCTTAGAGATCGTGCGTCAAACTTGATTAGCTAATACTGAAGTCGAAAGCAGTATGAAAAGTGGTAGAAACTCTCGGGTCGAGATTGAAGCTGTATCCAGCGGTTGGCAGAAAGCGGAACTGACGTTAAAAATGATGAGTAATTGTATTTTTGATCACCAAAAAAAAGATACTTTTGATCACCAAATTTTATAGAGAGATGTGATTTTTCATCACCTCTTGTTTGTTCGTCATGCACTTACATTTCATTAGGGGTCATCCATAAAGTTAGTTGTATCATTACAATCATGTAGCTGTCCTATTGGCATTAAAGAGTATTCATGTAAACATTCTGTTGGTTTAGCAATTATAGTTAACATGTATTAAGTCAGCGACAAAACACGTATTCAACCATTAGATAAACGAAAAACAAGAGGACGTCCCAAGAAAGTTAGCACAGCGTTAAATTTGTAAATATATATTAATAATAATAAGAATATTCTTTATTTTGTACATTGTATTTTACTTTGTTGAGAAATAAAAATACGAGAGGCATTCTAAAAAATTTAGTGATCAAAAGTATCTTTTTTTGGCGATCATTTGTATCTAACGATTTTTGGTGATCAAAAGTATCTTTTTTGGTGATCAAAAAAATTGCTACCCAAAAATGATGGTATTCAGTCACGTTAGAGGCTCATTTGAGCCTAGTTTTCATCATAATCTTAATATTCAGCGGTAAACTAGTAATATGTGATAGTTGGCAAAAAAAAACAAATGAAGCCGTGGTAGTGCATTTTTTTTTTCAACTGTTCGGTTAATTGCGCATCACGGTTGATTTAGCTTGCTGAGTGACGTAAGAAACAACAAGCAAGATGGTGACGCTTTTTTTATCAAACAAAGAACGTATATCATGCATGCATTACTCATCTTATTAATGCCTACATAATAAATACGCAAAATGTGATGTAAATGATTGTATATATAGCAGTAGTATGTTATATTTTTATTCATAGACAAACGTCATTGTATTGCAGTATCCATCTGGTATTGAACAAGATATCAAACGAATATAACCAGTAAAAGTATGTTTTCCGAAAGTACAGCTATTTCAAAAAACTTTTATAGTGATGAATCTCGAGTGGTTCTTGTATTCTTACAGTAGAAGCACTGAAACTCTTTTATGAGGTACTTGAAACTAGATCTAGTTCAAAATGATGAATATCAATCAGTAATATTTGCTTTTTAAAAATTTATGAATATAATCAATAATCAGTATAACAATCACTGGTGTTTTTACAGCACGAGCATAAGACAGATACGAATATGAAATTATTTTAAGTAAGTGAATGTTAGTTAGAATGTCGGTCGAAACGTATGAAATATGATTTTTTTTAGTGTTTCTTCATCAAAACAATGATACTATGTCTTTAGTAGCTATTGTCTTTAGCTTCATATTTAATTATTATTACAATATTTCCAGATCACATATCTAGTACTTGATAGTATTTATCATTTTATATGAGATCTAGTTAAAACTACTTCATGAAGAGTGTGAGTGTGGATGTGAATGTTTGGTAATACAATGAATCACGTTAGCTTCATGACACACAGAAAGATGAGTATAGAGAAAGTAAGGGTTATAAAATATAAATAATTATAAAGTATATCTTGACGCTAATTAGTAAAGACGACAGATATAATAATATGAATTACTTCTTTTTTTCTCTCACAGTGAGTTACAAATGACGAATGTCATGGTAGTGGTAGCTAGCAAACTACTGGTAGTGTCATTAGACGTTTGTTCGATTTTTTAAAACTTGGATAGATGCACTTTTGATAGTTAAGAAGAAAATTAGCAACATATCAATTTTTTTCTACGTTTCTTTTATATTTTCAAAGATAAGATGACAATGTATTCTGATGAGTATAGCATCAAGATTTTGATATATTTTCTCGTCACGTCCCCTTCTCATTCATATCCTATTTGGAATAGGCCGCGCAATCCTTTTCCAGTCTTGATGAGAAACATTGATTAAGATACACAGAAATTAGAAACATTTATCCGTTCGCTTCGAGCTTGTGCATTAGAATTCTAGAATATGAGAGAATTGCAAAATTATTGTACCGTTTCGAGAAAAAAATG
>CAJNOP010002749.1:0-15998 GCA_905250075.1 Rotaria sp. Silwood1
AAGATTTAGGAGGTAACAAATATTTTATAAATATTATCCGCTATGATGAATAATTCAATAACGAAATCAAGACTTACAAAGCCATGGACTTCTAATACGGGACGGAGTTTAGCGAGGACAGGCTGAGCTCTACTACTGAATTAATTCTTACATATATTATAGATTAAATATCATAACAGTAACAACAGAATAATTTTTGACTAATTAGAAAGAAAAGAAAAGAAAAGACAGACTTACTTTACAGATATTCTAATTTATAATTTTCCACATGATTGATAACATTTTTTTGTTTTATTCAGTTATAACGAAATTGACACAAAAACAAAGCGATGCTTTAGAACAAGGTATTTTACTTTTATTTATTTATTTTTTTGTGTATTAAATAAAACATTTTATTTAGCTTTTAATTGTACACATTATCCAGATATAGATGCACGTGAAAAACTTGCCCAAAAAATACATTTACATGAAGCGAGAATTCAAGTAGAAATTTCTTCTTGTTCTTAAGAACAAATTAATTTTTTTTCTCATTTATGTCTTTTTCAAAATAAGATATGGTTTTCGAATCGTCGAGCAAAATATCGTCAAGAGGTTACGGCAAAAGGTCATCAATCACATCAATTCAAGCTGCGATCACTTCTTCTTTTAGCAGAAAAATTCTGTTCTTTAAAAATTTTTCTGTTTATTGAGTGTTTTCTTATTTTTCTTCTAAATACTGTATAATGTCCGATCGACATTTTCCTTCTCAAAGATCTTTTTTTTCTTGATTATAAAAACCTTTGTCAATAATTAGTAGAAATATATCGAAGCTGAATACATGAGAAGTTTTCTCTTGAAAGGATTCTTGGCAATCCTATGAGATTATTATTGAGACTTGCTCAACTTGGTGTCATTTAGACGTGTATATAAAAGAGTAGGTTAATTCACACTGCATCTTGAGGGTGTGGGTGCGGGTGTCGGTGTCGGTGTGGGTAAAGAGAGGAATGTCATCCGCAGCCACACGCATACCCACACCAACACCCCACACCCTCAAGACAACAAGTAACATCGAACGATTTTGTGTGGGTGTGGGTGTGAGTTTGTTTCTATCCGAAGAGACACTTATCGAGCACCGACACCCACACCCACACCCTCACGAACTGTGCTTGTGATAAATTTATGATATGTTATCAGACGTTTTAAACTAATTCATTTTAAAACTATCAAACAAACGAATAAAGCAGAATCATAAGAATTTTTATAATTGAGATGCTCGCTCTGAAATCTAATAATTTTGAAAATATTAACGCGCATTATTTTTCTATCAGTTTATTTGATTCATTTAACATCATAGTACTGAAAACAGTTACTTATATTGTCATTGCTCAATAAAGACTTAACAACGAAATATTAAATATGATTGAATGTTACAATATAATATAAAAAAAATTAACCAGTAAATAATAAATATTAAATAATAGATATTTTAATATTAAGTAATAATTGTTTAAACATTAAATATTCAATTTATGAATTATTAATTTTTTTCATCATTTTATTGATTGGCTAATTAACAAATTTGTTTGTGACGATCTGTAATGGGGGAGGGGCTCATTGTTATGGGAACATATGGGCGCGATTAACCGCCCGGATGCCCCATAGAAAATAATATTACTTCAGGGAAGAGTATACGATGAATTTTATACCAAATGAAAGCTCGTAAAAAATGGGATTGGTTGATACTAAATAGTAAGGGTTTTGTGAACTGTTTATTGTCAAACTTAAGAAATTTTGAGAAATTTCATACATTTTGGCATAGAAAACTAAGATGACTATAATTCAAAAATCGAGTAAAACTTTTTTTTCTTGAATATTTTTATACGATTCGATAGAACTCGTCGAGCTCTACAAAATTGTATTATCTTAAAAAAAGTGGCTTAAAAAACTCCAATATATGCAGTTTTGTACAGCTCATCAAGCTCCATTGAATCGTGTAAAAATATTTCAGAAAAAAATTTTTACTCGATTTTTGAATTACTGACATCTTAGTTTTCTATGTCAAAAATGTATGAAATTTCTCAAAATTTCTTAAGTTTGACAATAGAAAGTTCACAAAACCGTTACTATTTAGTATCAACCAATCCCATTTTTGACGAGCTTTCATTTGATATAAAATTCATTATATACTCTTCCCTGAAGTAATATTATTTTCTATGGGGCATCCGGGCGGTTGATCGCGCCCATATATAAGTCTTTGGGTTCCAGTCATCTGTTTGCTAGGGCCTAGGGAGAAGTTGCAAAAACCTTGATTTAAACTTACACTCTCTATTTTCTTCGAAAAAATATGTGAGTTCCACAAAAGCAAAGAAAAATCTATATAAATAAAATTGTTCTACTATTTATATTATTTACTTTTTCTTTGTTTCTTATTAAAAAGAGAAAAAAGAAAAAATATCTATAAATTGTGGTATAACTCTTTTCAAATTAGACCTTCATCTTGACTTCCTGGATTCAAAGAATTGGTGAATTAGTTTTATAACATTCTTTTGATTTGATGCTTGAATATCTTACTTTTTGGCGCACTTTAAACATAATAAAGTTGGTTCCACATTATCTTAATTTGTGATGATCAAAATACACTTTTTCTTTCTTTCAATATTTTTCTTTTTTATGATCGATAAATGAAACTAAAATCTATACCGTTTTAATTAGTGTTGCTCTACAGTATACCCTGTATTTCTTTGATATTTTCAATTTATTTTTGGTTATGCTTGAATAACGCTCTGGCTGCTGTTAGTTATTCTTGGGTGTGTGTGGGGTGTGGTTGTGAGTGCATGTATAGTTACTCTTCCAAACTCACAACCACATTCACCCATACTTCACACTCACAACCTTGAATCTCTTATCTTCTATAAGATTCTATATGTAATAGAGTAGATGATCTCGACTTGATGCTCCATTGGAATCGAACTTGAGATAAGCCATCTGAGGAGTCTTTTAAGCAAGGACGAAACCGATCGTGGCAGCTTTACTCGCCCTCACCCTCTTTGATTGTGCTTTGTAGTTGGGTAAAATAGTTTATATAATAAATACAATGTGTTTTATTGTACAAGAACAAAAAGCACACAATATTGATATAGACTTATATTGTCAAATATTAATGATCCATTTTTTGAATGCTTTTTTATACATCTCCGATGGTAGAACAAATATTCCAAAAGTCAGTATCGACGGAGTGAATGAAGTGAAATAACCAATGAGATAAAACCAAGAATGTCGAGCTGATTTCATACAACCAGATACAAATGATATGATTAAGCGAGGAACAGCTAATGCAACAAGAAGAGATGGAGAAATAAATAAATGTTTATGATATTGAATTTGTTTGCATAAATGTTCTTTATATGATTTTTTTTTTCTGAGATTTCGAACGAGTACGAGTGATAGCAAAAATAATAACTATAGAGGACATTATATTGATTAAGAATGGGACTGAAAAATGAAAGACATTCACAATCCACTCAACTATTTGCATAGATGATGAATATTTAGTAACACACCAGGTACGTTGCTTATCTTCATCGTCGATTAAATCACGATGAACAGGATCAAAAATGAAAGTTATACTCAGAGGTGCAGAATCTTCCAAAAATCCAAAAATTTCCCCCCACGCAGAAAAGTTTTTTGAAAAATTTCCCCACTGTATTTTTTTTTGGCCAGCGGGTTTTTCCAAAATTTCCCTATTATTTGAGTTTTTCAAAAAATTTCCCTCCCCGCGCGGGGGCGCATGAGGAAGATTCTGCACCTCTGGTTATACTAGTGAAAACAATTATAATCAATATCATTCATTTAGCTACTTGTTTACTATTAGTCTTGTTGAATTTCACTCCTTTGATAGCATTCATTGCTCGTTCAATAGCAACACAAGCACTAAGCCAATCATTAGTACACAGGAGAGATCGAAGTAGAAAGTCAATCGATAAACATTGAATATAATAAAACGTTCGATTCGTAATTGAACCGATTTGTATAACAAGCAAAAAGGAAAATTTCAATATCAATAACGTAATTGTAATCATTGAAATAATTGATGATGCATAGAGATAAAGACCACAACCAACATTACGAACGTGTTTCTGTCGAAATGTTTGAAAAGATAGAAAACTATTGATCGAATCAAAAACAAAAATAATTATAATAAACATCATTGCAATTTTTACAATAATTTGTTGTTGATTAAACTGAATATTCGAACGAATGTGATATCCTAAAATAATATTCAATGAAAGAGTTGATCCTTTAGTTGAAACCTGACATTTTGATCCAAAAAAACAAGTAGGACACACGCAAAACGCTGCTGTTGGACATTTATGATCGTCAAGAAAACAATTTCCTTGATTCTCACAAAGATTTGAACCATCACAATCATAGTTCATATTGTGATCAAATTCAAAGCAATTCGCTTGTCGTTCATGAGTACATAAACAAATATGAACATCATCATAAAAACAATTTAATTGGACATGTTGTTGACATGGAATATGATAATATTTTATTCATTTTAGTAGATGTTGATTCGAAAATATTTCATCGAATAGTTCAACAATTGATTGGCATCGATAAGGAGAAATGAGTTTTGCTGATATTTGCTCGAAAATAATCGCATTTTCACGAACAATAATTAAGTAATAATTATTTAAGATTTGCGCAAATGCCATATGAAATATAACTGAAGTCAAAATCTTTGTTGAAGACTCATCAAATTGAATCTTTTTCATTAGACTGGTTCGCTTCGGTTGAGCATTTTCTTCAACTAAAATTAAATGAATTAATAAAAATGACGGAATTGTTTCAAGATCATCAAATGAAAAATCAATTTCAGTTTGATTTTGTCGATATTCACAACGATTTCCTGCATAACCTTGGCGGCAAATGCACATTGATCGATTATGATTCGGATGTCTGTAACGTATATCTTCCAGAATACATTGTCCATCATTAAGACATGGTTGAGATTGACATGACAATTGAGTGAGATGACATCGATGGCCAAAACGACCTGTTGGACATAAACAAATCGAATTGCTTATACATAAAGAACCTAATGCACAATCACACGTATGTTTTATATGACATTGAACGCCGGACCATCCGGATTCACAATGACAACATGTCAAATTTTGATTATTAATATACGATAGACATTGACCATGAATACATGATGGCCAACAGTGTTTCCCTATGGATTGCATTATTGACACGGGCATTTTGAGCAAAACAGGTAAACGATAGACGGAAAGAAAAGCAAATTGTATCGAGAAAATCCAACTTGCTCGATAAGTTAGCGTTACTTGATTGAATACATCAATTTTTACTGAATAATTTTTCGATGAATTTTTCGGTCTTGTTAAATAAAGTAAATAAAGATTATATTTTTTATTACAATCACGGGTAGGTAAATATTCAATATAATCATAAGATTCGATGTTCATTTCATTGTCGATTAGAGTTATGAGAAAAATAAAAATATTGGTTCAGTTCGATTTAACTCGAATTTGAACAGTAACACTGACGCGTTGATTATCATATTGACATCGATCCCCATAATAGCTTGCATGGAGGGCAAAGACAATACAAACGCGTTTGATTCAAATCTATTCGAATACGCATTGATACACCTCGATTACATCGCCATGCATTGGCAGATGTGTAGACAATTGATGAGATTTTTTTGATCGAGCGAGTGTTAATTTTGTTCAGTCATTGATTTGAAGTATGGGCATCAGTTATTTGTAAATGATAATTTAACATGCTGTGTAATTTGAAATATATTCGTGATTGAGTGTTATCTGAATAACTTGCAGAACAAATAAATCTATCTTTGCATTTAATACCGACATCCGATAAATAACTACATAATGGATTGGTTACAGTGCTCAAAATACTACAAAATGGTTTGGCATTTTCAACTGGACATTTCAATGTTGGCGCGCAATGTATATCAAATGGAATAGACTTTGTATCATTCCAACAATGAAGATATTCGAAAGAATCGGTCGACCGATGTACAAAATAATTTTTTTGTTCATTAGTTCGATTGATTGATGAACATGAGAGACTTAACGTATCATTGAGAAATACATACTGATTTCGAGATAAAGAACTAATGGTATGTGAACAAGACATTTCATCGACTCCATTTTTACAATTCCATACTTTGTTACCTCGTGTGTAAATATTATTACATGGCCAATATTTACAATTTGTTTCATCAGTTTCATATTGTCCGTCAATTGCTAAAGGTAATAAATCAACCATCCCGTCGCATATTTTTTGGAAAGAAATATGTACAGCGTTATATTGTTCCAGTTCAAAGATTTCATCTTCACCTTCTTCGCAATCCTTAATAATATTACCAATGACTAAAAATGCAAGACATTTTTTCTGATTTTCATATCGACATTGAGAACGCTGATGAGCATCGTGAAGTGAACAACTTTGGTTAGGGTGTGGGTGGGTGTGGGTGGGTGTGGGTGTGGGTGTGGGTGTGGGTGAGGGTCTGGGTGTGCGTACGAATGCCGCCTTCTACACGCTGACACCCATTTACGCCCACACCTACACCCATCCGCAGAATTAGGGACAAAAAATGACTGAATGGCAGAATTAGGTACAACTTGTTTTCCACTACCTTCAGACATCTTCCTTTCACGGTCCATATCTCAATCAAAGAAGATACGATTCTGTTGAACCTTTGGATTATAGTAGAGTTTGATCCACTCTATAAAAATGTCTAACATACCTCCCCTCCATCTCTCTCAAAAAATATTAAAAAATACTTTTTTCTCCAAAGTTAACTTTTTCTATGTATTTTATTAGAAGACGCAGAATTAGGGACATTTTTCTGCTGGCCAACAGAATTAGAGAATTACACCCTAATTCTATCAAGTGAAGTTCATTTTTGTAGACCGATTATTTCAACATGAAAATATGAGAAACAAAAGACCAAAAATATATTATTTGAAAAAGGAGAATCCAGAGAATCCAGATTTATAAAAATATTTGTGATCGGATGTAAAATGGTTTTGTACTGGTAAAAATAAAAAATAAAAAAAAAACTTTCCGCAGAATTAGGGAAATCGTCTGTATTGATGTGCCGATAATCATCAACATTTGTTCAAGGGCGTGGGTGCGTGGGTGTTAGTATGGGTGGGTCAAGACAACACCCACACCCCACACTCATACACCTCTTACACCGACACTCACCCACATCGCACATCCACACCCACACCCCACACCCTATCATCCAATTCTATTGTCGGAATCCAAGAGAATTTGACGTCGGAAATCTTCGAAAACTACCAGAATACGAAGGTTTCTGACAGTCCGAGTTCGATCAGATTCCGACTGTCGGATGGAACCATTTTCAAAAGGATCCAATAGGGGGAAATTGACCTGAGTACTTCAAATAATTTTTAAAAAAAGTGAACATAATTTGAAAAAAAAATAAAAATACATCCATAGTATGAAAAAAAAACACACAATGGGAGACACAAATGTAAAAGAATTGACACATGACCTTGCCAAGAATTAACGAATTCATAAATAATTGACTCAGATGGTGACTAAAGCAATGAATTTTCGATTACTGAAATTCTTTGTTTTCTACGGTACTATTGCAGTTTTATTTTTCTTTCTATTAGAAAAAAATAACTGATCAGTTCAATAATATCTTATGTTCTTCTGTCTATGAAAATTCTAAAACTAAAATAAAATATTTCTATTAACTCTCGATATTTTTTTCTGTTCAATGTTCGTTTATTGAATAAAAAGAAAATATTTGACGTTAATTCTAATTGATCTATTTCAATTGATCAATATGAAATTGAAATAAAATTTTCAATTCTTCGGGTAGAAAACAAAAAGCATTTTTAAGTAATAGTATTTTTTGTACATGATCTTTAGAGGAATCATTTCCAAGTTTATCTAAATTCAAACTAAAATAAACTCTAATTTTTTCTAATAAAGATTTATAAATATCAACATATTTCGGATTACCAGATAAAAGAACTCGTTTTAATTGTTCGAAAATATCTTTCGGTGAATGAACATAATATTTTTCCACATCTGAAAAATCATAACGTTGTAAAATATCATCAAGAAGATGATTTAATCGTTTTTGTAATTGTTCCTTTTTCTCATAGACAACGTTTGATTTATAATTATCTGATAATTCACGTAGAGCATGAGTAAGATTTTCAATAGATTGTTCAGCTTCAAGATAATAATTAACATGAATAAATAAATCAATCGAATGAACTTCATGGATAAAAATTTTAGTTAATATTTGATAAATTTCATGTGGAAATTTTCTAAGATTATCTCGAGTTTTTTCATCAATTAAATTCATAATACGATTTTTAGTTAAAATAATTGAAATATTTTCAATATTATCATTTATTAATCGAATATTATTTTTTTCTTTTGAAATATTTCCTTCAATCCAATATGCCATTGATTTAGTATGTTTCATTAATTTATTTAATGAACATTCTAAATCATGTTTTATTTGATTTAAATATTTTGAATTTGAAAGATTTTCATCAATATCGGCTAATGCTAAATCAACATATGCATAATCTCCTTTTGATATATAATCTATAATTAATTTATGAGCATCTTGAGATATTCGAAATATTTCAAGATGATATTGTTTATATAAACCTCGAAAACCATAATCAGATAAACTAAATGAAGAGAAACGATCTAAACAAGTTAAAGATTGTGCTATAACTAACAGATGCTTTAATTCTTTATATTTACTCGACATGGAAAAATATTCCATTTGATTATCTAAGAATCGATGATAATTTAAAAATTGTCGATAATAATTTTCAAGTTTTTCATCACCGGATATACATTGAAAAAGATTAACATATTTATTTAAAGAATTTAATTCTTGAAAATAATTATCAAAATCTTTTGAGTATTGACGAATATCAGTTTCATTAACATTAGTTATATGTTTAAAATTTCTATCGATTTCTTTATAAAGAAAATTTCCATATTCTTTAATATATTTCTGTAACAATGAATTCATATCATCTACCATTTTATTTAATTGAAAATTTTCTAGTTTTTCGCAATTACTAACATATATTAACGCATTATTAGCTACTGATGCATCTAATTTATCACTGAAATAATATATTGCATTATTCTTTTCATATTCCTCAATAATTATCTTTTTCCGTAGAATATCTTGCTCAAGTGATTCATAACTTGTATATTCTTTTTCTTCTAAAAATACGTTTTGTTTAGAAGAAATCATTTCTGATGAAGACGATAATGAAATATATTTTTCTTTGATTGATATAAGTGGATCTAAAGAATTCTTAAATTCATTTTTTTTATTATCGATTGATTGTAAAATATCGAAATAAATTATTTGAAGATTTTCAAAAGTTTCTTTAACAGCTTCAATATTTGAATATCCTTTTTCTTTTAAATAACTATCTGGATTACGATCAGGTTTTTCAAATGTAATAGCTACTTTACTTATCATTCGAACAAGAACTCCCTCACTTTTTTTCGAAGAAATTAACATAGAATAATTTTGCATAATTGAATTTATATCATCTAACTGAATTTCTATTTGACTTTTTTTCGCTTCGAATGGTTCGAGGTCTTGAGATTGTTTAATTTTTAAATTTTCAATTTGATCATTTAATATCTTAAAATCTTGATAACCTGATTTTTTTAAATAATCTAAAGCTGGATTTAAATAATCACATTGATTTTTTATTTCTTCTAATTGATTTAATTTTTCTTTAAGATGTTTAATTATTTTCTCAGATAAATTAAAAGTTTTTTTAATATTATCAAAAGCATTTTGAATAATTTTAATAAAATATTCATTGATTTGATCTTGAAAAGATTTTATTTGTGGAATATAGGATTCTAAAATACTCATCAATTCAATTTTACCAATTAAATCATGTGCTAAATGAATATTTTCGGGACATTTTAAAGTAAAATTTATTTTTTTAAGACGATTTTCTAATTGTTTAACATGTTCTTCTAATTCTTTGTTAATATTACACATCATTAATTGATATGTTCCAGGTGAAAATCTATCGAACCATTTAAGAGATGTTAAACGAGCTAATGATCGTGCAAGATGTCGACAGATCATTATTCCTGATTGATGATCAAATGTTAAAAGTAACTGTTCAGTATCTTTTTGTCTTTTTTGCATATAACCACGAATATTTTCTATATTATGATAATATATTCGAGCTGTTACTGTTTTAATTTCAGGTAATTCATGAATTAAATTCAGTTGAATAAATAATTCTTCGATATATTCTAAAGCATAATCTCCATTTTTTCGAAAAAGTTCTTCAATTCTTCGATGAATTTCATTAAAATGTTTAAGAATTTTCGAAATAAAATCATCATAAATTTTATTTAAATTATTTGAAATTTTATTTTGATTTTTCATTTTTTCAACATATTTTAAAATTTGATCTTCAAGCAGTGATGTTTCTTTTGCTGATCTTAAAATATTAATATAATTTTCAATAATTTTAATATCAGAATCTTCTAATCGGATTTTTGAGAGAAATGGATCTATTTTAATCGAAAAACTATTTAAATGTTCGAAAAGATATTCTATTATATTTTTATATTTTTCTTCAACTTTTCCATTTAAATGATCATTGAAAATAGAAGAATATTTCGAAATCATACCAATAATTTTTGCTATTTCTTCAAATTTATTATTTAAAATAATTTCTGAAATAGGTTCTAGAAATTTTAAAAAACATTCATCGAGTTTTTCACATATCTTCGTATAATACGATTGAAGTTCTTTAAACGAATTTTGTAACATTTGAATATTATTTAAATATATTCGTATGAAAGGATTATATAAATCTTGTTCTGTACGAATAAAATTATTCTTTTCTAATTGAGAAATGATATTTTCAATAAAAATATTATCGGAGATTAAATTTGATCCTAAATAATCTTTTAATTTTTGTATTTGTTGAATATAATTATGAAAATATTTATATTTTAGAATATCTTCTTCTTTAAATCCATCATGACTAATTAAACAGCGATTAAAATCTTTGATTATCTCTTCAGAATATTCATTAATCTTCTCATTAACAGATCTTATAGAATCATTATAAGAATCTTCAATAAAATTTTGTTTTAACAAATTTTTTAATATGTTAAAATTACGTAAATTATATAATAAAAGATCGAGATTTTTATGTTTAAGTGCATAAGTAATATTTGTTTTATATCGATATATCTGATTCGAAATAGTAGATTGTGTACTTTCACTGCATGAAAATTGAAAAACTTCTGCAGGATTTTCAATGCCATCTAAAGATCGGACTTTTTCAATTAAATTTTTTGGATCTCCATCTATAGGATTAATGATCTCCGCGCCATATTCAGTTTTATTAATCATATCTGTCAATAGAGCTACAAAAGATTTATCTGATCGTAGAACAAGATCGTTATTTACTTTGGAATCTTTCAGATCGTGTAATATAGCATGAATATCTGTTGTTGGTTTATAATTTGTAAAAGCATACATTATAGATCTAAGCCGATCTTCAATATGGTCTATCATTTTAACTAATATTTGTGTTAATTTTTGTATCCCTTGTCCTTTATCTCCTGAACTTTTATAACTTAATAAAGCAAGTATCTTTACGCTTTTACAATTTTTAAGAACTTCGAGAACTCCAGCAGAATTTGCAATATCAACTTCTGGACCTGATGTATCATCAAAACCTGGTGTATCGCAGAAAATAATCTCACCGGTGTCATCAAGACCAAAAATATCCTGTAATGAAACTGTAACAGGTACAACATAACGTGTTTCTGATCTACAATATGGACTAGTTGTGATATGAATTAATCCAGGATTTTTTATAGGTTCACACATTTCTATATGATCTAAAAATTTTCCAGGAACTATTGCTACTTTAGTTTCTTTCATTTTAGCGCCGGCAAGAAACTGAACTGTTGTTGATTTTCCACATCCAGTGACACCAATTAATAAAACAATATCTTTATTACGAATAAGTTCAGCTGTTTTTTCCATTTTTTCTATCAATCTTTGTATTTCTTGTAAATGTAAAGGTCGAATTTTTCTTAAGATATTATTTAACATATTAACTGCAGATGAACAATCTTCGTTATAAATATTTCTATTTAAATCATCAAAATACGTTCGAATTTCTTCGGAAAATAGTTCTTCATTTTGTATTTGAGTTTTTAACTCTCCTAATTTCTGAATTACTGAATCAGATGTTTCTAAAAATATAAAATCATCGACTAATCTTTGATGAAAATAGACCAACAGTTCCATGGTCATTTTCTCAGCACAGCAAGGCATATCAATCAAATCATCACGTAAATTCTTTAGATCAGATCGACTATTTTCTACTAGAGTATTTTTCTGATATCTATTTGATTTCTGAAAAACTACTTGTTCATGAAGTATTTGCGTTTGCTCTAATTCATCTAAATATTTCCTTTCTTGTTCAGCTTCTTCTATTCTATCTTCACATATATAACTATCAATTCGTTGATATGTTCGTTTAATTCTTTCAGGTAAATGTGTCGCATCTTTTACTTTACATTTTTCTAATTGATCGGTCAAAATATTTTCTTGTTCACACAAATCAAAAGTTTTACCGTCTGTAGTAGTAGATGAAATCATTGTAAATATTGTTTCATTTTGTTCAGTTGAATTTCTATTTGATTTATAATCACTAAGAATTGATTGTTGATAATTATCCATTATTGGTTGTATTAACGTTTAACGAATGTAGTCTTTCAAATAGTAAATCGATATTATTTGGATTATGAAGAAAAGAAAGCTAAAATTTGTCTTGAAATCTGACAGGAACTGAATAATGACGAAGATTGGTGAGATGTTCCTCTAATAAAAAAATCCTTGCTGGATTCAAATGATTTTTTTTCTCCTTTTATTAATAGCAAATTTTATTTATCATTTAATTTTGTCACTTGAATTTTTCTAACCGAATGAACAGAAGTGATGTATTCATATAAGACGGCGACTATTTGATGTGTTTTCAGCAACTGCGACAGTCTCAAGAATATGAAATGGAAGTGGAATTTGATTGTTTAATCGAAGGAAAATCAGCCGAGATAGAATTTGACAAGGGTTAGAAGTTTGTGTAAAATTGATGACTTAGAAATATAAAAACATGTAAAAACCCGATGGAAAAAACATAAATAGTTTCTAATACGGAGAACTGAAAACAAATCATATGCATTGTCGAAAGAGGTCAGCCTTTGTCAACCTAAGTGTACAGAAAGAAGCAAGTTGTTTAGAAAATCGATCATGTCAATACCAATAAAAACAGTGAGAGAATAATCACATAGATTCGACTTTGCCCTACAAGGAGGTCTCAGTTAGACTAGTAAAAGCCTGAAATGGTCGATCGTCATGGACCTTTGGAGTCGAGTTATGATCTCTTTACTTAATTTTGAACCAATTGTTCGATATTACGCAAAAAATCAGATCAAGAAGTTTTGCTTAAAGATTTTGCTTATAGATAAATCTAATCATTTTAGAATGTGCCGAAAATTTCAACCGAGCAGACTTTTCTTTTGTCAAGATTTTAAATTATTATAAAATAATCTATTATCATAGACAAGATAGAAAAACAAAACAGTTTACTTGATAATGCAATAGGTCGATAAAGAATCTTTGAAGATATTCGAAAAATGATTAGACCTATCTGTGAACAAAACTCTGCTATGTGATTTTTACTCAATATCAAATAAAAGGTCCAAAATTCAGTTAAGAGGTTATTAGTCGGCTTCAAACGCCTAATATGAGCTCAAACAGTGAGTTTCACTTCTGATGGATTTCTCATAAGTGTTCTATATTAAACATGAATATGTATTGATTTAAAATTTCAACTAAGAAAGTTGAGTATTTTGATTGTTTTTCAGATACAGTCGAACGTATAATAATTTACTGAAACAAGGAAATATAAAACATATAGATCGCAAAAGTCACAATTATTCGAATGTTTTCAAGTTCTTTCAAAGTCTACAAATAGTCGTGACATTTTTCAGTTTCACTGTATACAAAAAAGAATTTCAATCGAGATTTTTCTTCCCCCTTGATCATTTTTGTACGTTTTCAATAGATCACTCAATCAATACAAATAAACATAGCACAATAAGAAAACCTGTGCGCAAAATACTTTTTTTTTCTGAGAAGAAAAACTAATATTACAAAATACACATCTCAAATACATATGTGAAATCGTTCTTTTACTATAATCAATATTATTTTATCTATCGATATTTGGTTTTCTTGTCGATGTGCACATAGTTCAACTAAATAATAATTTCTATTCAGATTTCGAATATCTAACATATTTTTTAATCCCAATCCCAATCCCAAAGTACCAAACTCAAATTAGTTCTACAACAATTAAAACAATTGAGTCCACACTTTTCATAGCCCAGTGGAAAATAACGGCTCGTAAATGATCGTAAATGGTTTGAAAACAGTGAAAAGAGACCAACGTTACGATGGCTACCTACGATACATCGGAAAACGCCTAAATAATGCAATAAACAGTGGTCGTTTACATGGCTCGTTTACGTATTATCGGAAATGGTGTAGGTGTGTGGTGTGGGTGTGCGTGTGCGTGTGCGTGTGGGTGTGGGTGTTGATGTCCATAGAAGTATCGATGAAGAGAAGGTCAGCATCCACACCCACATCCACCGCGAGATGTCGTGTATGTGTCGTTTCGTGGCACTCTCACCCTCATACCCTCATCCACATCCTCATTCTCACACTCTTACCCTCACCTTCACTGTTCATGTGAACGTATTGCTATGCCTTATAAAGATTTAATTAGCATTGATTCATTCGAATAATGATGCGGCGAGATGCTTTTGAAAATCGCCTTATATTTCAAACCTGATAAAACATGATCCATTGAAACTTATACTACAATCATACTTCGATTTCCTGTGGAAAAATAGTTGCTGAACAACAACTAAATCCCATCCACATAGAAAATACTTGACCCAGTGTGAATTGAATTGTGATCATATCGATCTAATCTCAATATGATGAACGATAAAAGTGAAATAGCTTTGCTTGTGATGCCAATAAGTAATCGACACAAAATTTTCTCTATTTCAAAACCACAAAGGCCGTATTGAATTATAGTTGTTTTTTACTGCAAATGAAAATACTTCATCCGGTTCATCATGCAGTGAATTTGTTTTGAAAAAGTATAATCAGTGATGAAAAAATCAGAGGCAAAAGCCTCCACCATTGACAATGAACTACTTGCTCATATCAATAGAAAATAAGATTTATCCTGGACAATTATAATTGATTGCTTTTTTGTGATTGTTAATGATAAACAATTCTATTCCAATCGAATTTTCATTTTGAGTTCTTGCGTTGTGAACAGACAAATTTTACAAGATACAAGAATTGATTTGTGTAATCTTTTTTTCTGCTTATCAAAATATAATTTTAACGTTAGTTTAATTTATTTAAAATAGAATTCAGAGTTATATTAAAAAAAAAGCAATAGATAAAATATTTTCGAAAGTTTTCAATATTCAAAAACAGAAAACTGTTAGAAAAGCACTTTTTTCCACTACAAATGAAGCAAGAAAACGATCTAGTTTAGTTAATGACAATAATAAAAGAGCACACAAGATCATGTTTAAGTGTTACATTAAAATCAACAAGAAAATTTGTAGTAAACAAAAAAATTATTTTGAAATATTCAGAGAAAAGAATAGAAACATTTAGTTTTAGTTGATAATTAGGGAATAGAGAAAGGATATGTTTATATTAGAAATAAGAACTCACTGACTAAGGAAATGTAATATCAATGAATCAGATAATTCCAAAGATGTTGATAGAAATAATCAAAATGTTTTTTTATTCCTCGTCCTTAAGATGTAAAACTGGTTTTTAT